>CAJQZN010038475.1:0-24134 GCA_907164685.1 Colias eurytheme | reverse complement strand
TACACAAACTGACTGACGGATAGATGGACTGACAGACAGATAGACTGGTCGCTTTACTATGTCTCTAACTCATAGCAACAATGTTGATGTAAATTTTGATTTAAATTTGATATTTTCATTTTATGACATTCAAATGCTTTATAAATATAAAGTAATTTACCAATAAATATACATTTCCCCAAATTAATTAATAAAATGTTCCCCAGTTGGAGCGGCAACTGAGCAACCAAGCCGAGAGCGTTGTATCCTCAGAAGAAACATACACACCGGCGCCGCAGTTCGAGCGCCTGCCCAAATCGGACACGCTCGTTAAACGGGCTGAGAGCATGAGCGTAAGTATAGCATACACACACAAAAATACGCGCGCACACATTCACACAAAAATACGCACGTAAATATATATAAACACACACATATACACATACACACGTAGGCACCTACCACTTATTAATATATTAAATTAAATATATTTCAAGCAATTGCACAAAGCCACACACAACCAAAACACGCTCGAACAGAGAGTATGAGTAGAACATACATACACACAAACACGCTCGTACAGGCTCGCACACACATGTAAAAAATACACGCACACACATAAACGTCGTATGCATGCAGCATGTATGTGTAAGTGCGTGTTATAGGTTAGTGCACATATTATGCACATTAAATATTTGCACTAACCCATAATACTACACCATCATGTCATTGTAAAACAGAAAAAAATATCTTATTTCTAAAATTCTTGTCTTTATACTTATTTCTTATATAGGTCGGAACAAAAACACCGAAACGCACGCCTTCATTCACAACTCGTCGTCGGACACAAAGCTTCCGAAGACATCGCCAGCCTGATGAACTACCGCCTGTTGAGATTGAAGGTAAGTGTAAAGAGTTATAGATAAAAATAAAGATTGTGTGCGTGTACTATAGTGTACACACGTAAGAAGTGAAACTTCTTTATGACCTTATTTTTCAAAAAATAATTTACTATGTATATATGCAACTTTACAGAAATACGTCAAATCACGCGTGGTAGGGATAAGAAAAAGATGGCGCGTAAAGGAAAAATGTCACGCGTAACGAAAAAATGTAACATTAAATTTTTTTCCAACCCCGATAAAGAAGTTTCACTTCAATAATGAAAACATACAGATATTGTAGTAGTAATAGTATGCTAGAAGAGTAGGCTCTTCCGTTATTTATGCGTTGTAAGAACATTCTTCAACATACAAGTCATTTGTACATAACTTGCATCTGTTTGTCTTTTTCTGTGTTTTATGTTAATCTTTTGTGTGTGTTAAAAGTATTATCTATCTATTTATCTACAAGTATTCGTGAAAATATACACAGTAAAATTGTTATATGGATATTCAATTCACATCAATTATTTTACATAGCGACGATTTTGATATCTTTGAATCTTGCCAAAGAAGTTTCACTTCTGACACGAGTGCTCGGCACACGCGCTCTTTTTTATACTTCAATTTGTCTTATTTAATAATATTTTCCACCAGGTTATCTAGAACGCAAGCAAGAAGCGGGAGTAGGTGGCAAGCGGGCGACCGTACGTTCATGGCGCTCGTACTATGGTGTGCTTTGTGGCCAATTGCTCTGTTTCTTCAGGGACCAGGGCGATTTCGCCAGCTCAAAGGCAGCCGCCCCACCGGTGGCTATACTTAATGTAAGTGGGGGGGGAAAATTTCACAAGGGGGTAAAATTTTTACCAAATCTTATTAAGCAAAATTTTATGGGAAGTAATATTGTGTGGTGAGATGCTTGTATCTTTCGTAAGGTGGGAGAAATAGGGGAAAATTTAGTGAGGGGGATGCAGATAGAATGCAGGAAGATGCAGTAGAGCTCGTGTTAGGCAGTGTTGTGTAGCCAGCTGCTTCTACTTTACATATTAGAGAGGATAAAGAGAAAAACTAAGTGGGGAGGATAAATGCTGAGTTGTATTAGAACTCTTTTTACGGCCGCGATATGCGGCGAGCTGTTTGTACCTTAAGTATGAGTAGGGAAGTAGTAGTAACACTTAGTGCAGAGGAAGAAATGGATGGCCGTAGTGGAGTTCGTGTTACGGTGTGCTGTGAGGCAGATAATTGTATTTAATTTGTTTTTTTTCCTTGTTTAACTTGTATTTTACCCCTCTCAGGCGCGCTGCGAACCAGCCAGCGACTACACGAAACGCGCGCACGTATTCCGACTGGCTTGTACAGACGGCGCCGAGTATCTGTTCGCTTGCGCCAGTCGCTCGCTCATGCTGGACTGGGTCGCCAAGATATCGTTCCACGCGGCACTGCCCCCGCAGCTGCAGCTCACACCGTACGCGGCCAGTGCCTCGCCCGCGGACGCAGTGAGGCGGCGGCTGAGGTGAGTGGGTTGGGGGGTAGTAAGTGGGTTGGGGTTGAGTGGGTGGGTTGGGGTTGAGTGGGTGGGTTGGGGTTGAGTGAGTGAGTGGGTGGGTTGGGGTTAAGTGAGTGAGTGGGTGGGTTGGGGTTGAGTGGGTGGGTTGGGGTTGAGTGGGTGGGTGGGATGGGGTTAAGTGAGTGGGTTCGGGGATGAGTGAGTGGGTCAAGAAGTGAGTTAGAGGGTCGGTGGGTGACTACCTGTTATAGATACGTTAATGGTCAACGCTCTAAGGCTTGATTTATTTATATAAAGACACATAGCCGCGAACGCAGCCACGCACACATATACAAGATTGTACTTGTGCGTAAATCACGACTATGTATCCGCTATCTAGTCGAAAGTTCTGAGGTAGCAAACCCAGATAACTACAGTTGAATTGAAAATCGTCTCCTTTTTTCGAAGTCTGTTGAAAAATAGTTATTAATAATATAATACTATTGATAATAATGTGCGAATATTGTATGATGAAAACTAATAATCTTAATCTTATCTTAATCTTAATTCTTATTCTTAATACTATTATAAAGGCGAAAGTTTGTAAGGATGTATGGATGTATGGATGTATGGATGTATGGATGTATGGATGTTTGTTACTCTTTCACGTAAAAACTACTGAACCGATTACAATGAAATTTAGCACACATATAGAGGGTATCTTGGATTAACACATAGGATAGGTTTTATCCCGGAAATCCCACGGGAACGGGAACTATGCGGGTTTTCCTTTGAAAACGCGGGCGAAGCCGCGGGCGGAAATCTAGTAATAAATAAATCAATTTTATTATTCAGGAACGCGTCATCATCATCATCGGCAGCTTCATCACCGGACGCGCAACGCAAGGTGCGGACGCAGAGCGAAATTTTACAAGAACACAGAGCGTCTACGGAGAGGAATATTGGTATGTACATGAACACTAGTAACATACATGAGGAATCACTACATAGTATAAAAAAAGTCGCTGTCTCTGTCCCTATATCCCTATGTCTCTTTAAATTTGTATGCTTTTAATATTTAAAACTACGAAACGGATTTTGATGCGCGTTTATTTACTAGATAGAGTGCAAACTAGATTAAGTTTTCAACAAAGCGGGCGAAGCCGCGCTAATAAAACTTTAATTCTTATATTTTATGAATATGTATATGCATATTACAAGGAGCCTGTTGTAATCTTCTATAATATAAATATGAATCGCAAAATGTGTTGGTAAGCGCATAACTCGAGAACGGCTGAACCGATTTCGATAATTCTTTTTTTATTATATTCTTTGAAGTACGAGGATGGTTCTTATGTAGAGAAAACGTAAACATGTACCACGGGCGAAGCCGAGGCGGACCGCTAGTTTTAAATAAAATCGTGATACAAGTATATTAACTGTTCATTTACAATTAGCCAAAGAAATTGATAAAAAGCAGACGAATTGATCTTTTTTTATACTCTTTTCTTTATTACAGAATCGTCAGTACTGCCCTCACTGCCTCCAAGACAACCTCCGCCTCAAGATGACGGCGATGTTATTCTAAGGTTGGTAAAGATAAAGTTATTTATATCATCCTACTAATATTATAAATGCGAAAGTTTGTGTGTTTGTTACTCTTTCACGCAAATACTACTGAACCGATTACAATGAAATTTAGCACACATATAGAAGGTAACTTGAATTAACACATAGGTTTTAACCCGGAAATCCCACGGGAATGGGAACTATGCGGGTTTTTCTTTGAAAATGCGGGCGAAGCCGCGGGCGGAAAGCTAGTTGCCAATATTTTCAGTTTTTTTGAACACCAGCAAAGCTATGCTTTTCGATTGTATTAATACTATTATATTTTTCTTATTAAAAAAAATGCAAAAAACAACTAAAGTAGTGATCCAATTTGTATGCTTTTGTGAATGATCATTCTTTTCTATTCCAAATCGTGTTGTTCTATTCTGAACATTAATAATATTTGCATAAATAATTAAAATGGTGTAATTTTAGCCATTCTTCAAAGCGAAGCGAAGCGAAGCGAAGCGAAGGCGTGTGTTACATTTTTATGCATTTATTCATACATTAATTAATAAACAGAAACTCGGAACACGCGAGCGGTTCGTGGGGCCGGTCCCGTTTCTCCAACGGTAGAGATATCAACGCGGAGTTCATCAAGTCGCAGAAGGAAGGTAGGTGAACTGCATCGAAAATGGTACAGCCGTTTTTGATGTGAACAAAAAATTTTTTTTTCATGTGTAGGTTGTTTAGTAAAGCAAAAGAATATATTTTCCAGAAAATGTAGGATTTTAAAAGTTAAAAATTGAAAATATAATTTTAATAGTCCATTCACTGTTTGGTTTTTTGACAGAAAATGAAAATTAGGAGAAATTAGATTTTTTTTCCTTAATATTCATTTAAATAAATTAAAAATTAATTATAACAGTTTGTTTAATGCACTGTTTCTTTGTTTCTATTATATATCTGTCCTTGTCTCTGGGATTTATATATTTAAAGAAAATCAAAACTTTGTCTCTTTCATGTTAAATTTTTGTCGTGAATGTCAGCTTTATTTCAGTTACAAGCTTCTGTGATCGTTGCAATGTGCACGTTATTTTATTTTAAGATATATTATTAATTATTTCTTAATCTTATTGACATTTTTAATACGTAATAATAATTGAACTTGCAAATTGTTACAAATGTATCGAATCACTGTATTCTCAAATTTATCGGAAATATCAAATGTGAAGGTTTTTGTTATAAATAAGATTATATAACTTTTTTTCGTTTTTTTTTTTTTCCTAAAATGCTTCTTAAAACACATATTTTTCACACTTTGCAAGTTCAATTACCTTAAAATATTTAATACATCTTTAAAATCCAACATAGCCGCCGAAGCAGAGCCCACAGTGACCGACAGACCTCCAGCTATACCAGAAAGGGTTCCTATAATATCAGAAAGGGGTCCAGCCTTACCAGAGAGGATCAATACGAGATCACGACCAGGCTCAGAAAGAGCGTCTGTGGACAGAAGCTCTGTTATGTCAGAAAGGGGTTCGGTTGTGTCAGAAAGGGGTTCGGAAAGGGGTTCGATGATAGAAAGGGGGTCGGAAAGGGGTTCAACAGTAACAGAAAGGGCGTCGAATTCGAGCGACAGAGAGTTCGATAGAAACTCGAATATAAGCGAACGAAACTCCGTCTCGGAGCGTAGTTCGAGCGAAAGGTTCGATCGAAATGCCAATAACGAACGCGTATACGAACAGAGCTATAGATATGAAAGGGAAGTTGGGGGTCAGAACCCCGGGGGTTCGAACCCGGGAGGTCAAAACCCCCAAGACAGGGGTGAGAAATCGGTCACTGCTCTAGTGAACAGCTTCCAGCAGAAAGTCAATAAGAATTGGCAGGAAAAAGAGCAGAGAAACTCGGGGTGGAATAACAATTGGCAAGGGGTTGAAACTACGTCGCATTTCTACTCGGCGAGTGAACTCGGTCAGTTTGTGTGGTTTTTAGTGGATTTTGAGTATTTTTAGTGTGTTAGTGGTAGTTTTTTGGTAGGGGCGTTGGGTGCAGGATGATTTTTTTTGTGTATATTTAATAAATGTCAAGAGTTGTTCCTAATTTTATTTCATGGGTATGATTGAAAAGATGTTTAGACATTTATCTCAGTGAACGGTGACCATAAAATCACAACTATGAAGAACTAGCTTTCCACCCGCGGCGTCGCCCGCGCAGTCAAAGAAAAACCCACATAGTTGCCGTTCCCGTGAATTTCCGGGATAAAACCTATCCTATGTCCTTTCTCGGGTATCAAAATATCTCTATACTAAATTTCATGCAAATTGGTTCAGTAGTTAAGGCGTGATTGAGTAACAGACAGACAGACAGAGTTACTTTCGCATATTTTATAATATTAAATATTATAAGTATATAAGTATGGAAGTATGGATTAAGATTTTTTATGTAACTCGATTTTTTTATAGACTATCTAAATTAAACTCGACAAACTCAAACATTTGTATTCAATTAGACTTCTTCTAGAAGCACTTTTGAATTTTGAACATATTTTTAACATTTACCACCGATTCGGAAAGCAGTATCTATGGAGAAGAAACTATTCTTCCGATTTTTTTTAAATATGAAATTTTTAATGGAATTGTCCTGTACCCACGTCCATTTACTAACAAAAATATATTTATAAGCTGTGATTATTATATTATATTATTTATATAATATTAAATATTAATAACATTTGTAAGACTATTATATTATATAGCTGTTGAATAGCTTTGTATTTCTCTTATATTACGAGTTTCTCTATGCTATTGTTCTTTTCAAGATTGTTATTTTAGAAAGACCATCAAATACGCTAAAATAATTACAATGTCATATTTGAAACAACAAAAAGAAAAAAATATATACCGGCCGAATGATAACCTCCTCCTTTTTTTTGAAGTCGGTTAAAAAGGAATGCAACAACACTTTGGCTATTTAATAGTGCGTTGTAGTCGTGATAGCATACCGCATGATAAGAAACTTCTTTACTTTGTGTGTGAGCACCCGTGTCAGAAGTGAAACTTCTTTGGCAAGATTCTAAGATATCAAAACTCTATGACGTGACGGTATTTCCATGATGCTTTGACCTTTGACCTTGAAATTTTACTCCCAACGCGACTAAAGAAGTTTCACTCCAAAAACTTTATTAATTATAGAATTGTGTACAAAAATATCTTTTTTATAGATTCACAGTATTTGATGATCTTTTTTCTCTTTAAATAATTTCTTTACTATTATAATTGTTATAAAAATGTATTTATCTAAATTATATATGTTACTGCTGCCAAAGGACCGAGCCATCTTCTTTACGTACTGCATAAAGTGCATTGTATGTATACTATTTATAGAATTATTAATAATTTTACCACAAAAATACAATCATTATTATAACATTTTAGAAAAAAATAAAACCACACAATATTACTACAACTTTTTTGTGGTGATTTGATTGTTTATGTTAGTAATAATGGATGCAAAAACTTCGTTCATTAGTCTATGTGTATCTATTGTTCAAAAATTACTATGTTTTTTTATATTTTAATTGATATACTTTAAATATAAAAAAAAAACTTAAAATATTGCGTATATAATCACGTATCAGATCTATATAATCATATTTTTGTGGTAAAATTATTTTCTATTGCCAGTATAGTTAAGTATATTTGTGCTCTTCTTTTTTAGCTTTATTCTTTCTGGCAACACTTGTTTAAGAATTTTCTTCGCTTGACTTTTTAATGTAGATAGATGTATAAATTAATATTTTAATGGCCAGTTTCACGGCTTGTTGATATAGTTACTGATAGCTTTTTTGACATAAATGTTCATTATTATTTGTAACTAGCTGTGCCCCGCGGTTTTACCTTCATTGCTCGGCACCTATTGGTCTAGCGTGATGGCATATAGCCTATAGCTTTCCTCGATAAATGGGCTATCTAACACTGAAAGAATTTTTCAAATCGGACCAGTAGTTCCTGAGATTAGCGCGTTCAAAGAAACAAACAAACTCTTTAGGTTTATAATATTAATGTAGCTTATATTGTTTTTTTAACTGACAGATAAGCTAACCAGAACATGTCTACCAGTTGTGAAACTTGTTAAAAATGTATTTATTTGTTACTTTACTGTGCTTTATGTAAGCTTAATATTTTAGTTTTTACTTAAGTATTTGAAGTAAGTTATTATGGTGAGCGGGTTAAGCTTGGATTAATTACTTTAACAAGATAAATGCATAGGATTTTTTACAGATTTTTTCTATAATGACGTCATAATAAAATAAATATATTATCTATCTAATATTATTTAATAAAACCTATGCATTTATGGTGTTTTTTGTGTTTCGGTGTGTTATATTATTCGTGTTTTTTACGTAGTTTTAACATTTTGTTATTTTGGTATAATTTATATAAATAGGATAAAACATTTGAGAAAATCAAAATTATTTTTATGGTTTTAAAATTATTTATTGTGTGAATATTACTCGAATGTGTTTTTCGGTGTTTTTACTATAAGGCTTTAACTATATGTTGTCTGAAGTATTGTACGCACAGATAAAACATAATATAATATTTATTATTGTAATACTGTTACACTTAAATTGTTTCATCTGTGTGTGTATATTTTGCTTGGGTGTAGAACTGCTTGTGTGAATTTATAGTAGATGTAGATGTGTGTGATTATTATTCATACTAGAATAATGGAATACCTCCAAATAACAATAATCCCTCGATGATACATTTCTTAAAATTTATATGCTAACTTCGTTCATTACTAAAATTATTATACATTGGAAAAATGCACTGTTATTTGGACGTATACGATATATGTTGATATGTAGTAAAAAGTATATTTTATTTATACATTTGTTTACTAATTTGTGTATATTTCAAACAGCATACGGCGGTAACAGTGGCACGAACACACGACCGGCGTCCGTGGCCGGTAGCGGTGGATCACCAGCGTTGGACCAGAGACCGGCGTCTAGGTAAGAGTTGGGAAGAGATAGAGTGGAGAAGATGGGTAGAGATAGAGAGTAGGAGCCTGAAAGAGATGGGACGAAAAATAGTAGGTGTGTAAGTAAGAGATGCGTAGATAAAGAGAGTAAGAATTAGTCTCTTATCTTCTTGCGGGGGTTTGATATCTAGGGGAGATCTCATGTTTAGTAGGGAAGTTATCCTCATATAATGAAAACAAGTGAATTCCCGTGTCTCTAGTGGGGGAACGGGCCGATGCATTATGCATACATCTGTTTCACTGATCGACTTTCTTTCATATCAAGTATGTGATCAGCCTTCTGTGTCCTGCCATACCGAGACATACAAGGACTTGAATTTGGCTTGTCTTAGTAGGTGGAAAGGTGATTTTTACCTGTAATAGAATATTATAAAGATGACATAATATAGATATAATGGTGATAAAGAACGGTGATAAAATATTAGTAAAAATATTTTGAAAAATATTTAGCGGTAGCTTTTACGTTAGCTTACTTATTAATCTAATTTAATTCCAGATCGTCAGGCGAATCGGAACTCTCGGTGGGCGGCACGAAAGAGAAGAAAGACAAGAAGGGAGTGTTCGGCGGACTGTTCAGCAGAAAGAAGAGACCGCAGAGTCACATGTAACCGATGGACAAACCGATATTATCGTAGACGATTATTTATTACTTAAAACAATAGGCGAGAAACGCAAACGTCAAACTGACACTTGTCAAAATAGTATGAATAGATGTTGCTCTATATAAAAAAAATCTTGTCTATTTTGTGCCTTTTATGTAGATATAGTTTAGTCTGTAAGCTATGTGCCTTTTTATTACCTTTTTTTTCGCGTTAGGCGATTTATTGTATTTTTTTTATCGTAATGATGATCAATTTTACATTCCTCTTGTCACAAAGTATTGGGACCAATTTTTGTAAGTGGTAGATGATTGCCAGTACATTCCAAAATATTCTCAAAAATAAGTTCATTGAAATTGTTTACAAACATATTTAATCTTAATGTTGTGCATAATTATTATTTTACAGATATGTAGAATTTAATAAATAATTTAATATTATTGAGTTCTAAATATTTCAATACATATATTTTTCTCTAATATAAAGTACAATATAACCACCTTGTTATGTTAAGACGTTGATTTTCCCAAGTTTATGAACGTTATACAATTTTTTTCTGACGTGTAATGCCATCTCGCTCTAACAGTAAGCGATAGAACGTGACGGCACGATTTTAATACGTATTACAGTAAGAAAACGGAGATAGAAATTAAAATAAAAATGTGTCAAAAATCAACTTTATTTATATTAATATTGAAACTTCAATGAATGTTGGTAAATCGTAAATTGTTACATAATAATCATGTTTATTATATAGGTCTTATTGATAAATGACCAATTTTAACGTCTGGACCAATTTTTGCCTTAATATAAGTGTACCGTGTACTGCATTATGTTATTTTAAGTTTGATGTATGAAATATATATTTTGCATAATTTTGAGTGTTTTATTTTTTACACTATCCCCTCTTTAAATAATAAGTCCTTACAAAAATACATGTTACATGACTTCAACACCATTAATTCATTCATTATCATATTATTGTATACATATAGTAGAAACTTTGTAGGAACAATAATTTTTACTTTAGCCATATCTTAAATATCACATTAAAAGAAGCTCAATGGCCTATATGTACTTGCAATTTTGAAAAAGTCATTTTACTAAGGATAAAACAAGTTTCTCGACTTGCTGATAACTCATGATATTTAACACATTTCGATTTAAATTTCCATACGTTATTATTTGTCATTTAATCTGAGTTTTTTTTTTTGTTCCGTACTCATGTAAAATTACCAAAATTGAAAAAGTACTGTAATATATCATCGCTTTTATTATCAACCAGCTTTCCGCCCGCTTTGTCTAAAACTTACCTAATTACATACCAAAACATTCCTCCTGAACTACTCTAATTTTTTTTTAATCCATTAAAAAAAGCCGCATCAAAATCCGTTGTGTAGTTTTAAAGATACTTAGACAGGGACAAAGAAAAACTATTAATTATAATTTATAATCAATCGATCCCAACTAGTTTGTGTAAATAGAAAAACTTAAATAACACAACATATTTTCTTATATCATATTTATTTTCTTAAGTAAAATTTATGAACACATAAAATCACATTATCATCAACTAAACCGACATAATAGTCAGAGCCTCTGCCATAAAAAACCTAGAAAGTACAACTTCAAAAATTACTACTAGGCGATTTTACCCTACGAATAAAAATGGTAGACTTCATCACATATTTCTACTAAATAACACTGCTAGCACACTACGACAAATAATCTAAATTTAATTATCATCAATAATTACCATCATTAATAATAATTATTAATAATCAAACAACAGTTTCAATGAAATCAATAACAAAAATGTACAATAAATTGTATAACTAAGAATCCGCTAAAGTTTTATTTATTCCCACATTCAACGCAATTACTCCGACCGTCACGTTGGCGCCAAATCGTTTCACTTCATCCAAATGTTCTACATTGAGATGTTCCCGTAAAGAGTCGTACACATTATCCTCTTGTGAAAAAGATGGTTTTATTATTGTCCCCGGCTTACTCTTTGCATGATAACTCAAATCCTGCATTGGATTTTCAGGAATCCTAGAAATTACGTCGCTATAATAAAACACTGAACGTTTTTGTATCTTCTTTTCTATCCTTCGCATCGTCTTTTTATCTTTTATGCGGTATTTTTTCATAAGACGATTTACTCGCTTTTCAGGGTCACCCTTGTAGTTCATTTTTGATAGGTTTTTAGATGTCAGAGGGCTCATTATAGTTGATATAGAGCGCTTTTGAATTGGTTTAACGTTCATGTGATTTTGTACATCAAAGGAATCGTTATCATCAACCTTGTTTTCATTATCATTATCACTATTCCATATTTTGTATTTTACGTAATTCTTTACAAAATTTGTCGTTTCGTCAATGGAACGTTTTTGAACTTTCTTGACGGTTGTCAAATGTTTTGGCGCGTTTTTTGATACAGGCGGTCCGTTTTCCACAGACTGCATAATTTCATAATTACTCGTATCTGTTGTTGGTGTTGGAGTTTCATCTGTTGTAAATGTCGACTCTGTGGTTGTAAAATCTGAAAATTATGCAAAAAATAAAAAAAAAGTAACTAATAAGTTTTGTACCGTAAATTTTACTTTACACGTTGTACATCAGCAGCATATCTGTCAAAACTATAGTTTTAGAAATGAATAATGCGGTAATAATAATTAACACCACAATTAAAGCGCTAACCAACTCACTTGTATTCAATACTAATTTAAATTGTCCGTCACGCAATAGATACGAGATTTTAAAACAGCTTTTATGAATTCTTTAATCTTTATATTTGATGTTTGATGCAATAAATTTGCCAAATTTTTCAAACAATGTTTAAACAGCAGGAAATACCTATAGTAAAATTAAAATTCCATACCAATATTATATAGCTAAAGTTTGTTTAAACGCGCTAATCTCAGGAATTACGGGTCCGATTTGAAAAATTAACACTGTTAGATTGCCCGTTTATCGAGGAAGGCTAGTCATATTATCATTACGCTAAGTGACATATCACACTAGCGGATTGCGAGCGGTTTCAAAGCGGAGCGGGTGCGCAACGAATACGTTGCGGTTGCGCAGCGAATTCGTTGCGGACGCGTGGCAGATGCGCAACGTTTACGTCGCAGTCATGTACACTCATTAACAAAATGGAATCCGTGCTGGTTGTTACTTATAACTTGTGATAGTATAATAATTATGAGATCATTATTTTTTACGAGTTTCATAACATGTTAATGTTTAGGGTATTGTTTTATCTATTAAATCTTGGTCGAAATGCAATCAGATAACTTAATTGCTCATTAAGAAAGTTCATTAGTGAAATAAATGTTAAAGCTCCTTAACTAAAACAGGGCTATCTTATTATTAGATAAATAGCAGTGAATAGAAAATTTTATCAAGCAACCAGCAACTCACTATCACTTTGCTCATAATTAGGTTCACAAAATCTCTTTATAACATACGTTGCTATGGGAGAGATTATACTGGTCAGTCGTTACATACTTTTGGAATGTATGGTACATTCTAAAAGTCCTAGTAATTCAATTTTATAGCACCTTTTTTTAACAACTCCAGTTGTTATTACATCTTTAGTTAACTGTTAAGTAAGTGCATTTCCACAGTACGGTTAAAAAATTGAGTGCTACAGAAACGATGGAAATATTGAATGGAAGTTAGGCAAGGCGGAAGGGCTGGCTTTTGTGCGAGAGTATACAAAATGACGCGTCCGCAACGAATTCGCTGCGCAACCGCGGCGTGTTCGTTGCGCGCCCGCAACGTATTCGTTGCGCACCCGCTCCGCTTTGAAACCGCTCGCAATCCGCTAGTGTGATATGGCACTAAGACCAATAGGTGCGGAGCAATGCGGGTAAAACCACTGAACACTGAACACACCTAGTCACGAATAATTAATATATTAGCTAGAAATAATTACCAAGTGTTGTTGTAGTTTGGAAGTCAGTTGGATCTGGTATATAACCGGTAAGGTGAGCCAACTGGTCCAAGAACCAGGCTAATTTTAGAAGTAATTCTTCTTCCTCTTGTGCCGAGTCCTGTAAATTAAAAAATTGATTAAAATCACATTCACAAAAATAGTTTGTACTTGCAGTATCTACCTAGCATAATAAAGAGGAAATATATATTCTTCTTTTATTTAAATACCACATCCGAAACTACTTAACTATGAAAACTCTTGCATTATTCCCGAGTGCCAAATTGTGTGTAAAAATAAAGCATTTCTTCTATGAAAATCTTGCTTAAGATACCCTAATACCGATACTTGGAATCGTAAGTTGTGTAATTTTTTGCCGAACCCTGGATCAGCGATAACCCTACTAATATTATAAATGCGAAAGTTTTAATGTATGGATGTTTGTTACTATTTCGCGGATAGCTTGAAAAATTACCTTATTCTTAGCAAATTTCCGCTCCCGTAACTCATTGGTAGCCCACAGAGCCAGTTCTGACAGCTTCGTGACCTGATCACTCGCTGCGAGGACGTTTCTGCAAATGTCCTCCTCTGACTGTTCGTAGGTTCCGTTCTCTGGGAGCCAGGTGGATGGTGCAGGCTGATGAAGTTAAATTATTATTTAGCTCAAAACTTTAAACCTAGTGCAGTTTTCAGTATTGAATGAGACATATAGAGTAGGTATTTAAGACCGTATCGAATTTGGAATTGCAAAAAGAACAATAGTATATTTAAAATTTAAATATGTTGAAATATCCAAAGCTACAAATGAAATTTATTGATTAATAAAGTGAGTGTGGATAATGTCGTAATATTTTCTAGTAATATTATTAAAGATATTATAAGTTTTTGAGTTAGGTAACTTAGGTTCACTTAGCGGATAACTGCATTATAAAGATACAGCCCTAAATGGTCTGCACTCTGCAGTCGAATACAATGCCTAATATGGGCAATTTTATTAACGAAGACATACTTAAATTACATATGTCTATCAATTACTCGATTATAATTGATATAAATACTACTTTAATAAAAACTTACAGTTGTAGTCAATGTAGAACAATTTTCAAGGGTCTCGCGGTAGTGCGCCATCGCCTTACGCAAGCCGTCGAGGTATATGCTCCCGTTGTTCAGAACGCCATGAATCTGAAAATAAAAATCAAAAAGGATAATTAATATAAACCTTACTATCAAAAACATTTGACCCAGTTTTGAACATTATAGGATTTAGTCGATTTAGTAATAAGTAGTCAACTATTTCAAATTTTGCCGCCAGCCGCGCAGCCAGAGGACTAAAAAAAGGAGGCTGTATAAGGAAAAAACAAGTCATATAATTCATCGTACTTTAAATTACTAGTCTACTAGTCCGTATATGCTTTTGTATGAAGATATCTTTGCTATCTACATAAATTTTGTAATAAAACTATTAAACTACCCTGTTGTATGATTGTATGTTATTATGGCTCATAGGGCATGGAAATTTATGTATTTATAGTAGCAATTCTCTAAAACAAAAATGCTAAGCCATTTTAAATATCACCGTAAACAACTTGAAACTTTTACATCGTATGTCTCTATAATAAGATTGCATGACTAGCGTTTGATAAACTTAGTTAATTATTAAAACTCTCGATAATTAAGAAGTTAGATATTTTTTATCACTTCTTATTTAAATAATTATTTAATTGCACGAATCATGCTAAAATTGAGACGCTAGTTTCTCTTGGGTATTTTTATGCATTTAGTAGGTGTTTCTTCTGTGCATACGAAACTGCAGGCTAGTTCTCACTAACATAATAATCTTTGATCATCTTGGCTCATCTAAGTAGAGCCGCAGCAAACAAGTAGTTTTAAGTACTTACTTAGTTAAAAAGATAAAACATCTGTAAACATAGGTAAAAATATCGTTGATCATATCGAATATGCTTCGTTGAGCGTGAAAAGTGCTTAGATTTAAACAATTCTAAATAGATCAATAAGATAAAATAAATGCCTAATTCTTAAGTTCATAGAGCTAATAAAATAAATAAATTATTATTAATAATACTACTTAACCACGAATTAACTAAGAAACGAAATACATATGTATATATGTTACCAAATAAAGTAAACTAAATAAAGAAGTGGAAGTTATTATGCAATCAATTAAAAAATCCTATTGGAATCACTACATAGTACAAAGTCACTTTCTCTGTCTCTATGTCCCTTTGTATGCTTAAATCTTTCAAACTACGCAACGGATTTTTATGCGGTTTTTTTAATAGATAGAGCTGTGATTCAAGACGAAGGATTTAGTGTATATAATTTATTAGGTTTAAGTCATAGCGGGCGAAGCCGCGGGCGCGGCGGTAAGCTAGTTTATGAATATAAAGCTACTTTACAATCAAATTGGCGGAAAAATTATTATACTAAAGTTAGTAACAAACGTCATCGAATTTATTAGGTGTGTAATTTCCTCCAGTAATGAAGTAAATGAGTGTTATGTTTGATAAGTAAGCAGAATTTCATCATAAGCTCTTCCACAATACTTCAACCGGATTTTGTCGAATACTAAGTAAATTAATTAATTGGTACACGCGAGCATACATAGGAATTATAATAAATATTTTAAGAGGAGGCTCCCTTTCTCATTTCTGGCACTGAGAGACCGGTTACGGTACTAGACGCTAATACAGCCGTAATAAAGTTGAATATCGCGTGCGCTCTTTGATCGCGTTCGAGCTCGAAAAGTAACCCCGTTTTCCAATTACAGCACTAGAGCGCATTATGCGGCATAATGCTTAACGTTGAATGTTCCAACTACAGCAACGCTTCGCACAATCGAGCACTAGAAAAAGTAATGCGCGTGAATTGATGCGTGCAATCGATTTATCGTTAGTAATTATTAATTGTTGAAAAAAAATTTAAAGCTTTCGTTTCATTGTAGTTTTTTCGACATAATCAAAGTTAATTCAAATTGTGTTAAAAAATAAATATAAGTATGGATGAAGGTACAAACATTGAAAAAAATGTTAATGAAATAATCAAAATCCAAATTACTTAAAATAACCGTAAATATTTATCAACCAATTATTATGTATACCACTTTATTTACACATTAATGAGGCTATTGCTAACTCTATGAATATTTTTTTTTTCAACACTGAACTTAGCGCAACCTGCTGGTGCGTTTCATGTTCCAATTAAGCATCAGCATAATTCGGCATTGTGCGGCACTGAGTCGCATTATGCTTTGTAATTGGAAAACGGGGTGTCAATTCTTATTTCGTCTATAACTAAAGTAATAATAATTGATCTAGAGAAAAAATATCTTGGGATTCGATAGTAAACTTTATTTTCTTACTGTTAACATTTATTTTAGACATAAAGTCCAAGTAAATCTTTAGAAAAATGTAATAACCCTTAAAAAAGGCATCATTTTTGAATAAAAAATGAATCGAGCGAAAATGTTACAATTATGTTTCTGTCTTGTACATCGAAAGAAAAAGACCCAATAAATCATATACTAAATTTCCATTTTGATTGTATGTGTGACTATTTCAGAATATTAATGCAAATTCACATAAAATTTAGGGAGCTTCCCCTTAATTTGGTAAAAAATAATTTGAATTGTGTATTACAACAACCTAGCTATTAACAAAGTAGATATTATTATTATCTGTGCTAGTAGACTATATTTTAATTTTATCTGTAAAAGATTCATTTAGTATAATAGGTAGTAATTCTATTTTCAAAGAATACCCACCCTTTTCTCCATATAACTTTGGTATTCTAAATCCTCGGCATAATTACTAGGTGTATGATATTCATCATTTAAATCATTTTTCATACGTTCTTCCTCATCAACTTCTTCACTTCTTTCAGTTGTCACCATTTCCGCATCCAATTTTCTCATTTCCGCCATATCCACAGTCCAACAACGAACTTGAACAGATAACACAAAAAAAACGAAGGACACAACTTTGACAGCTGTCATTTTTGCCGCCTAAATTAAACTAAATATTTTATTAACAATTATTTTACGTTTATTTAATAAACTTATTACATTGAAATGATGGGATGCGTATTTCCAAATGAACACGCAAAGGAATACTGATGAGAAAACGAAATTAACAAACAAACGGATGCTGTTTTTGCGCAATTATTAATTTCCCGCGCGTTCATTGTTCGAGGAGGTGAAGTAAGATATGTATATCCGTTTCCGCCTAAATAGGCTTTCAGTTCAATCTTTTTCCTTTAATCAGGAAGGGAAATGTTATTTGTTTTGTACGTAATTAAGTTCTTACGTGTTAGTTCTTACACTTCTCGTTGTAATAAAATCGAATTAGAACACATTTATTAATGTTAGAGCGAGCAACCGAACGGTTGGTCTGATGGCAAGCAATCACCACCGGCCATGAATATTATCAGATGGAGGGCCTTCGCAAATGTGTTGCAACCTATTAAAGGATATAGAGGTAAACGGGAATAAAGAAATACCTATACATCGGCCCCGGTATCACTAGGGTCCGCATGCTATATCACCCCGATCTTGTGAAGGTGTATCTTTAAAATATTTTAAGTAGTCTCAGAGTTCATGTCCTAAGAACCACAGAAACGGTCCTTTTTAATACGCATTTATTAGCTTCACTTGTATGATTGTATGTTACCTCAATTTTGGCCCACTTTAAACGGAAAAAAATTCAAACTAATTGCACACTAATATCAAGGATCGATGATGCAATATTTTCAAGAGTATAAGTTTTTTTAGTAAGTATTTATAAGTTTGTGTTTATATTTATTTAGTAATAACTAATGCCTTTATTATATCTACGTACACAACGTAAAAGAAAACGTGGGCTCTAGCGTGTTTAAAAGGATACAAGGCCATAAAAAGCCGTGCGAATTATAATACGTTTTGCGAGAATTTAAATGTACTATAATTAGTATGATGAATGATAGCATGATGAATGATACTTACAGATATTTATGCCTAAGTTTGTCCGCCCGCACAATTTTTGTAAAAATACTTAGTCATATGTACCTCATTTCTTTCAATAATAACATGGATATAGGAGAAATAAAACAAATCATATGTTAATACTTTAATATTTATTACTAAAACTTACACTAACTTTGTGAAAGCAATACATTATTAACTCAATTATTATCCCACAAACGGGTAATTAAATGAAATCTAGCATTTCTAAGCTCAGCCTAGATTAAAAATTAGTATTTAGTACTTGTCGATAACCAACATGAAAAATGCGAAAATGTTTTTTTTTTTGTAAAAAAACACAACGGACCATTCCATACTAATATTATAAATGCGAAAGTAACTCTGTCTGTTACTCAATCACGCCTTAACTACTGAACCAATTTGCATGAAATTTGGTATAGAGATATTTTGATACCCGAGAAAGGACATAGGCTACTTTTTACCCCGGGCACAGAATACATAATAGTAGCTAAACGCTACAGAACGGACACTCTCCGCCTCCCGCCAAAATTAAACTTACCTCACCCCCGCGCGATCAGACATAAAATGGGCCATATTTTTCTGCAAGGACGATACGCAACGAAGATTGACAACATTAATCAAATTGACTTAAAGTAATTTTATTATTTTGGATTTGTGATTATCGTTTTTCGTAGAAAATGGTTAGATATTGTGCTGTTTACGGATGTATTTCATCAGAAAAACGCGAATTTTTTTTTACGCTAGTCACAAATGTGCCAACCATAAAGCGTTAACACACACATTTGCAGTCTCTACGGTGTGACTGTCAAAACGATCATTTTGTATGGAGTGTCCGGGGTGTGCCCCGGGACAGGATAGGTTTTGTCCCGAAAATCCCACGGGATCGGGAACTATGCGGGTTTTTCTTTGACTGCGCGGTCGAAGCCGCGGGTGGAAAGCTAGTTTTATATATGAAGTATGTTCGAACATTTTTATAATCCTGAAAATCTTCTTACATATAAAAATGAATCGCAAAATGTGTTGGTAAGCGCATAACTCGAGAACGGCTGAACCGATTTCGATAATTCTTTTTTTATTATATTCCTTGAAGTACGAGGATGGTTCTTATGTAGAGAAAACGTAAATATTATGTACCACGGGCGAAGCCGGGGCGGACCGCTAGTTTATAATAAAAAAAAATGTTTTTTTTTTACTTTTTCAACAGACTCTAATATTAAAGGTTTCGTCTGGTTCTGACAATTTGGAAGCGGTTTAATTTTTGTTAAAAAAAACATTATTAACTAACTAACTACCAAAAACAAGTACTAAACACTAATTATTACACGAACGAGGCACATTTTATCTTTATTGACAAAAACAATGTTTAAAATATCATATTGCCAGTATTTTAAATGCATTTTGTATATAGGATGGTATTCTTCTTTCGGGTAAACGGCTGAACATTTTTAGATGAAAACACAATATTCTCTATATTCTTAAAACGGTTCAACCAAATAATGTTGCGATATAATTATTTATTCTGCTTTTTCGCAAAATACAAGTTAAAAATGCAAAACGTTTAATATTTTAAACATATGTTAAACTTTTAAAGGACAGCAAGCTTCACTTGTGGTTACATAGAAATAACTCAATTCCTAAACGAAATGCACATCTTTTTATTTAATAATCGGTTAAAATAATAAACAATTAAGGCCGATTTTTTCAATCCTTGGTTAAAATTTATCCGTCCAATAAAGTATTACGCGAACATATTAAAATGTCACCTGTAAACTGTCATATACGGACAATTAGAATACATTTTTGAAATGGTAGTTACGTTATTCGATGAATAAGTTTTAATCAAAGATTGAAAAATCAGCCCTAAAAAAACATACATCATACAAATGGGCAGAGTTTTGCTTCGGAGAATTTTTATAAATTGTGATTCTAGTATTTTATTATTAATAATGTATTTATCTTTTTACTTTTTCTGTCACATACTGCAAATTTGACCTAAGACCAAAATTCCTTCATTTGTCGCCTTTAAAATAGCCCTTCCACACTGATACGGTCGACATTTTATAAAAACTAACAACTTTTTCATAGGAATCGAGTTAAACAAAAAAGTGCATTATTATTATATAATATTATTGTGCCCCACTTTGCCCCTTACCCCATACGGGGTCGTCCCATGCCCCTGCCGGGTGGTGCCGGCATATCTCCACCGCTCTTTACATTTTTAATTGTTTCGTCTATGGAGAGAATCTGAAAAATGAAAAAAAATATATGTAAAAAAGTATAATAATAGAAAGTTAATGTTTTTGTGTCTGTCTAGTAAATTGGGAATGAAAATACAAATTGACTGTTTTATGGTGCATTTGCATCAAACGAGCATAGAGCTAGAGATATAGTCATTTTTATCACCTCATGTCTACTATCAAGATCCTCACTGTACAATCAGAAATTGGATCCGTTTGTTTTAATCATCGGTGACAAAACTTCATACATAATATTTTTAATTAGTAAAACTATAAATATCATTTTTAACAATTTATCATCAGACATATGCATCTGTTTCACTGATCGATTCTTTCTTCTTTCTACAGACAATCCATTTTTGTAGTGAAACTTTAGGCGCGTTGAGAGTAAAATTTCAAGGTCACGTCATGGAGTAAGTAATCTTTGCCAAAGAAGTTTCACTTCTGACACGTGTACTCAGCGCACACGCTATTTTTTTCCGTAAAATAAAAAAAATATCGATCACTAGGAATAATTTAATCTTACTTACCCCCCTTGTGTGTAAGGGTCTACACACATACATACATACACACAAACAAACAAACCTGCGCAGCAGCTTCACACGCGGCTGTTATAGCGTTGATCTTAACCACGGCGGGCTCCCAGACGCAACTGAGGAAATTGTCCGCAATATCCTCCTTTTGAATGTCCACACCGAACCAGACCTCGCCTGGAAATAGTAACTCTTGTGAGTAAAATGATACTCGAGGGAGTAAAATTTTGACTGTTGTCGATAACTCGCATGTATAGTGGTATTGCAGAAAATTACTCCGATGAGTAAAATAGTTTTACTCTGGAGAGTAAAATAGTTTTACTCTAGAGTAAAATAATGTAACTCTGGTGAGTAAAAAATGTAAACTGTGGTGAATATAACTTTACTGTGGTGAGTACTTTTACTGTAGAGAGTAGAATAATATAACTCTGGTGAGTAAAATGATTTAAGTGTGGCGAGTAAAATAATTTTAGCAAGCTTATCTTTCTTCTTCTTATATTTCTATTTGAAGAAAATTTGCAAATTAGCAGTTTCAACAACGACTAATTTTTAAGGATTTTTTCATTTTTTGTCTTTTTTATCACTCACCCTGATGATGCTAATGGTACATAGTATAGAGTTGGTAACTATAATGGTGACCGTGGTGAAGATGACGAATATGAAGATGTTGAGGATGATGAGGATGGTGAGGATGATGAGGATGGTGAGGATGATGACGATGGTGACGACGAAAACAAAGTTGGTGCATGTTGGTGATAAAAAAAAAATGTGTGCGTGTACTAGAGTACACACGTAAGAAGTGAAACTTCTTTATGACCTTATTTTTCAAAAAATAATTTACTATATGGAACTTTACAAAAGTACGTCGAATCACGCGTGGTAGGGATAAGAAAAAGATGGCGCGTAACGGAAAAATGTCACGCGTAACGAAAAAATGTTACACTAAATTTTTTTCCAACCCCGATAAAGAAGTTTCACTTCAAAAAATGATTTTTACCTTGATGATGCTTCTGGCGTAGCTTATTCAACAGATTGGTGGCATCGAAACCGGCATTATCACACAGCTGACGTGGTATAGCTTCAAACGCTCGTGCTATGGCCCCAATGAGTAATTGCTCCTTGCCAGCGATGCCCTTGGAGTGGTCGCGGAGATGTTTGGACAGCTCCATGTCTATTGCGCCGCCACCTGTGAAAAAAATAAATAAATAGTTAAAAAATTGTTTAAATATTCAAAGATAAGAGACGTGACGGCATTGCCATGACGCGACATTGAAATTTTACTCTCAACGCGCCTTAAGAAGTTCCACTTCTAAAATATAGACAACTTAGCAAGTAGATTGTGAAAAATATTACTACAGAGAATATCGTGAAACTATAGTTAATCTATTAAATAAGCATAGAGCATTATCACTACATAGTATAAAACAAAGTCGCTTTCTCTGTCCCTATGTCCGTTTGTATGCTTAAATCTTTGAAACTAGACAACGGATTTTGATGCGGTTTTTTTTAATAGATAGAGGGATTCAAGAGGAAGGTTTTAGTATATAATTTATCGGGTTTTAGATAAAGCAGGCGAAGCCGCGAACGGAAAGCAGGTTCCCTATAAATTTTAATACTAACCAGCAACAACAGCATCATTCTTGATGGTCCTCCGAACAATCATGATAGCATCGTGCAACGAACGTTCTGTTTCTTCCAAAAACTGTTCAGCGCCACCTCTGAGGATCAGCGTGCACGTTTTCGCTGCTGGGCATCCTGGAAATAAATTGGGACTAAAATAAATAAAAAACATTGAATATAAATCGAATAAAAATGTCTATTTCAAATAGTCTACTGTACACTGTACATATATAATACTAAAATCGTAATGACCCAGGACTCAAATAACTATTGATGAGTAACAATTTTTCTAAAACTAAGGGATAATTTTTCAATCCTTGGTTAAAACTTATTCGTCGAATAATGTATAAAACTACCATTTTAAAACGTATTCTAATTGCCCGTATTTAACAGTTTACGTGACATTTTAATATTATCGGGTAATTTTATTGGACTTAATGACTTTATTGGACGGATAAGTTTTATCCAAGCATTGAAAAATCGGCCCTAAATAAACTATTACAGGTATCCTATAACATTCTAATCTACACGATACTACCTGTAGTACATGTATAGAAACTGTAACCTCCATATACATAAATATTAACATGATGCTAACATAAAGTATTTGTTGTGTGTATATTCATATGAATATTTCTTACCAGGCGGCGCATTTTCTTTTTCATAACCTTTACAAGAAAACAAGCCATTATTATCAGAAAATTAAAGCAAGTGGTTTTTATACGAACGAATATTCATGAGCAACGGTGTAAAAAAAATCAATGGTTTAAACCAGCCTTTCCCAACCCGGGGTCCGCACACAAATCCAGAAAATTACGAAAACATTAGTGACCAGACTATTCTGACGGCCGGACTTTGTATTTTTCAGTTTTAAGATGGAATAATCTATTATGCGATGGGTGGTTAAGCTATTTCATACAAAAACACTGCAAGAGTTCAATCAATTTTTAAAATAATATAGGTTGGCATAAGCGAATAAGTTTTTTTAGGGGTCCGCGGATCATGATCATTAAGGTGGCGCTAGGGGTAACAAATTGAACCTTAAGGGCTCCCAGACAAAACTGCGATGAGATGCAATGCGAATTCGCATCGCAGGAACTTGCGTTGAGAATTTCTACGATACGGTTAAGTGCGGTAAACCGTTTGGTAGGGCGACCATTCCTTCAAGTGTAGTCAGCCGTACTGGACGTGTTTTAGGAAGCGTAAGATTATTGCACTGCTATTATTGTTAAATAGATATAAAAGACAAAGAAGATTCTGGGTTCATCC
>CAJQZN010038474.1:0-24510 GCA_907164685.1 Colias eurytheme | reverse complement strand
TTCGATAATTCTTTTTTTATTATATTCCTTGAAGTACGAGGATGGTTCTTATGTAGAGAAAACGTAAACATGTACCACGGGCGAAGCCGGGGCGGACCGCTAGTAATAAATAAAATGCTACAAATATTTTCCCGCTAATAGTCAAAACTTTTAGGAAGGATACGGAACTCTTTTTTCCGGGTAAACAGAGCTTAGGAAGCATATAATTGCATTAAAATATACGAACTAAGAAGACGTGTTAGCAGAACAAGCAACGGAGCAGCCACTTGACGTTACGTAGTCACCGAAAATAAAAACGAGTAACACAAGCAGTGTTATAGATGCTGGAATGATCGATTTTGGTAAAAGTGGAAGCGGAAAAAAATTCGCAATATTGACAAACATTCATAACATTCAACAACTTAATGAAGTCCCGTCTCTTTCTTCTTAAGCCTCTTTTCTTAAGTAGGTATCCAATTACATAACCCAGAACCCACGATGGTCATTAAATCAAAATACGAAGCAAGAAGCATAAATTACGAAGCAAGCTAAAATTCCCTAACAATTTATAGCCATCCTTATTGAATCTATGAAAGGTACATACAGATAAACGTGATATGTTTGTTTAGGCCGGAAGAGTGAGGGCCAAAGATAAGGTTTTAATTGTCTCGTCTTGTAGTATTGTTGACCCTTGAACGGTTAGGGTGCGGATACATAGGCATTTTAGTGACAGTTTTTAAGGTCACAGCAAGGGTGTGAATACACTTATGAAAATTCTTACATTTCACGCGTGTATTATATATTGAGGAATGATTTAACCTAAATTATTAATCAGCATGAAATCCGTTATTCTTCGATCGTTAAATTATATTTTAAACAAAAAGTAATTTCATCACATTTTTATACTACTGTAATTTATCGATGTTTTCGTATAGGTATATAGACGAGGGATTTTAATGTTGTAAAAACAAAACCTTAATTAGGTATTTTAAATTTTTAATCAAAAACAATAATTATAAATTGATATTATACGTACCTTATTTCCGTATTAAATTTAAACTGTAGTTTATCTTCATATTAAATTTAAAGTTCCTAGATTCAGCCCACGGCTACGTTCGTGGTATCCGGGTAAAAAGTAGACTTAGTATTCCAGACTATAATTTATCTGCATACTAAATTTCAACAAAATCCATTGAGCAGTTTTTGTGTTTTAGAATTAGTGCTTTCTCATTTATATTAGACACTAACTTTAGCACTTGACATGGTACCTGGATATCGCTATATACCTAAGAAGCTTTTATATTAATACTAAGTCTACAATATCTACGTATATAGTACATCTCTCTCTCTCTCTCTCTCTTCAGCCTTTCTCCGTCCACTGTTGGACATAGGCCTCTCCTAAGGCACGCCATTTGGCTCGGTCTTAGCCCGGGGATTCTTCGCACCCCCTGTTCTACCGTTACCACGACCGCCGCCGTAGCCGGGAATAGTAGAACTACCGGGAACTGGGGGCCGTGGTTGAATTTGACAAGCCATTGGAGGTAAATGCCCATAGTCGCCACGCTGGGCATGCGGGTTGGCGACCGCAGAGCATAGCCTCTTCTCACCGGTGATGCTGCTGCCCATTATTTACCGGCGTAACCTATTTAACTATGCCACTTTTTGGATGGTTATACCGCCATCAATCGGTCGTCAGAGCCTCGTCCGTTATTATATAGTACATATTATATAGGTATAATATTTTAACCATATTTTTTGTATAAAACAGCTTCTAACGTGTTTACATCAAAACTCTTTTCAATTATAATATCATTGGTTACTTCTACCAACCTGAGGATTATATATTGGTATATAATCCTCAGCTTGGTAGAAGTTGTTATAAAAAAATATCACTAATAGTGTGATTGTGCCTAGGAATCTAATACCTACCAGCAATTCCATCAACAAGTATCAATCTAAATTACAAGTTATGTTTATAAATAAATCATATTTCTATGACTTAAGACATAATAATAACATGCTTGAACCTACTTCTATTCATAAGCCTATAAGCGTATATTTTTACGTAAAGCTGACGTTCTCATATAGATAACATATTGTATAAAAGATCGATTTAGTGCAATTGCTTCTTGCATAATTAATACTCACTACCTTAATGGACGCGTGCTTCGTATCGTTTTAGTTACAATTTTGTGAATTGGATGGAAGAAATTATTTAGAAACTAGCTGCACTCCGCGGTTTCACCCGCGTGGCTCCGCTCCTGTTGGTCTTAGCGTGATGATGTAATATAGATAGCCTTCCTCGATGAATGGACTATCTAACACCGAAAGAATTTTTCAAATCGGACCAGTAGCTCCTGAGATTAGCGCGTTCAAACAAACAAACCCTTCAGCTTTATAATATTAGTATAGATTTGAGCACTATAATATTAAGTCGTTATCGTAAACGTTTATTGAATGGAAATCATAAAAAAACATACGATGATTGATAATATTATGATGATTCTATTGGAAACAGTGAATCTTTATTTTATATGTCGACGGCGCTGGCGCGCGGTAAATCTCTAAAGAGATTATGTTTGTGCCAGTTTAATTTAATTTATAATGAATTGTATTATTGTAGTAAATATAAATATAAAAAAAATATATCTAATTTATCACTTTTTGTACCTATTTAGATAGTGTTGTCAGTCGTTCGTCGTATTGAACTATTTTTTCGGAATCATTTAAGGCATACCTATTGTTTTACTACATTAGATAAACTGATACAATATAAAAGACGAGCAAAACAAAATAACATATTCTTCTTCAAAACCCAATAGGAATAACTATCAAACATTTACTCCCATAAAAGAAACATTTAAAAAATAGACCACATTTAATAAATGTAGCATTCATTTTACTCTATAAAAGGGGATGAAAGTCAAGTCCTTATCATCCTCGAACAGGAAGAGTTCAAGTGTTTAATAGTGACGGTTGCATTTCAAAGATATTATTGTACCCAATCTAATTGGTTCATGCTCTATTTCTTTCTAGAGTTTAATTCAATTTTGTTGAAAATTTGACACACTTAACCACACTTTTACAAAAATTTTGACTAAGCTATCTACTATTCAAAAGTGGAACAGTTTTATGTCTAGGTTCCATTTAAATTTTAATGTAGGTATTTCATTATAGTCCATTGAAAATTGAAATGTTACATTTTTTAGGCCTGACCTTGCGTTTTTTAGAGGACGCAATTTTATTTTTTTGATGTGTAGGGGGGGTCAGTGTGAAGCTAAAACCAAGTTTGTGGGGTCGCCACCCTTGTCCCATGGCCGCCATCTTGAAAATAGCGGTTGAAATGGTTTTAACGATATATCTCTTAAACTATTTATCTGATAATAAAACAAAGTTAACATTATTTGTTGCAAATTAAATTCTCTACAACTTTGATTCAGTAACTTTTCGTCGTAGAACTATAAATAAAAAAGTTATAAGCGAAAATGTTCAGAAATTAGAGCTATTTATTTTTTTCAATAAAACTTTTTTTTTATCATTTTACGAAGAAATGGTATAAGACTATTTTTGTAGATTGTTTTTCGAGGAACAACTTTTATATACAACATTTTTTCATTACGTCAATAGCTAAGGTTTTACAGCGTTCAGAAGTGAGTACTATTTTTCAGTAGTAACTATACATAATATATTGGCTATTGGCTCTTTTCCCAGACTCCACAACAATGGAAGCACACTGCAGAACATTTCAGCCCTGCTTTTCGACGTAAAAAAAACGCACTTCCAGACTCTACCTCCTGGGTGGTGGGGAAAATATTCAATAATTAATTATTAATAATATTGTAAAATTAATTATTAAAAATATTATAATAACAAAAATAAAATAATTACTGGTGACAAATTGTTATTAG
The DNA here is from genome assembly GCA_907164685.1 of Colias eurytheme. NCBI lineage: Eukaryota > Metazoa > Arthropoda > Insecta > Lepidoptera > Pieridae > Colias > Colias eurytheme. Next base: position 20,623 of record CAJQZN010038474.1, on the reverse strand, counting down.
TACACACATAATATATCGTATTCTGTATAGTAAAGAGTACATAAAATAGTACTCACTTCGGAGGGCTGTAAAACCTTAGCTATTTACTTAATGAAAAAATGTTGTAAATAAAAGTTGTTCTTCGAAGAACAATCTACAAAAATGGTCTGATATAATTTCTTCGTAAACTTATAAAAAAAAGTTTTATTGAAAAATATAAACATCTCTAATTTCTGAACATTTTCGCTTATAACTTTTTTGTTTATAGTTCTACGACAAAAAGTTACTGAACCTAAGTTGTAGAGAATTTAATTTGCAACAAATAATGTTAACATTGTTTTATTATCAGATAAATAGTTTAAGAGATATATCGTAAAAACCATTTCAACCGCTATTTTCAAATTTCAAGATGGCGGCCATGGGACAAGGGTGGCGACCCCACAAACTTGGTGATAGCTTCACACTGACCCCCCCTACACATCAAAAAAAATAAAATTGCGTCCTCTAAAAAACGCAACCCCAAATGTAACTTTTCAATGAACTATTATGGAAATAAAATATTTGCCTGTGTTGTGTTTTAATTTACTACAATAGGTATGACAAATTGAAATGTACTTATCTTTTAAGGGATTCAAACCAAAATTTCTTAATTATATTATAAGATAAATATACGAATGAATACTAAAAACTAACAAACGCTTACGCTTACGCTCTCCTTATAAGTCGATAAAGGCTTTAAGCGCGTTGAGGGTAAAATTTTGGTTCTTTGAATCGTGTTAAAGAACTTTCACTTCTGACACGTGTGCTCTTTTTTTGTGGCAGAAATAAAACTTAAAGAAGGTAATGAATTGGAAATTTCTACGAACATCAGCTGACGCATGCCCAGGTGCAAGTCCATATGGAAAGCTTACACAAAATAATAAAAAAGAGTGTATGAACCGAGCGCACGTGTCAGAAGTGAAACTTACTATGCAAGATTCAAAGATACCAAAATCGTCGCCTTACTCTATGACGTGACGGTATTGCCATGACGCGACCTTGGAATTTAACTCTGAATGCGCCTAAAGAAGTTTCACTTCAAAATTATATAACCAGTCTTGCAAATAATCTATGTATATATAAAACTAAAAGGTGACTGATATAGTGATCTATCAACGCACAGCCCAAACCACTGGACGTATCGGGCTGAAATTTGGCATGCAGGTAGATGTTAGGACGTAGGCATCCGCTAAGAAAGGATTTCCCGAAATTCTTGCGGGAACGGGGAAAAACGGGGATGCACGTACAAAGTCGTGGGCGGAAGCTAGTTAATCATAAAAACGAAGTAGTTAGCCTTTTAGTAAAATATTCCACAGTGGGCCAACTGTACGTAGCTTTTGTTATTACTGCAAGGCTGATTTACGTAATATAAAGGAAGTCATAAAAACGAGAAGAAAATGTATAGAACAAAGTGGCTCGCCCGTATATTTTCTTAATATTTCTTTAAGTAGCTTTGGCTTTTGCAGAATGTCTTATGAAAATATATCTTAGTTTCTAGCGAAAGTTTAATATAGACGTATTACTCGTTAATAACTTGGTACGTAAATTTTTCACAAAATAAAAAGGAGATACTCTGAATATAGAGATATAAGACATACAATTTTGTGAAAATAAAAGTGGGTATATTTACAATGAGTTTTTCACATAATAATAAAAGAAAAAATTTAATTCACTATAGGTATATTACCTCAGCGAAATCTTTTTAAACGTTACATTAATGCAAATAATAATCATAATTTCGTCCACCCAAGTGAAAATTTTAAAGGTAGTTCTTTAAAAACCCTTCACAATTTCCCCTATTCATATAAAAATAATAAATATACATGCGCGGTAATTAATTCAAGCGGCTAGTTTAACGCGCTCGTGTGAAATGCAATATTATCAGAGGATCAAATAATTCAATTAATATTTAAATTAACACCTGCATATGCTTCAAATTATGATAACGCTAAGTTGAACTTTATTAAACCCTTTGGCGCAATGGTAGAGTAAGCATTGAGATATAATAGAGTATTTGGTTCGATTCGAGTGAAGTTACGAAAATGAATCGGTCTCATTGGGTACGATTAAGAAATTATATAGTTTAATCTATACTCATATTATAAAGCTGAAGAGTTTGTTTGTTTGAACGCGCTAATCTCAGGAACTGGTCCGATTTGAAAAATTCTTTCGGTGTTAGATAGCCCATTTATCGAGGAAGGCTGTAAGGCTATAATATCATCCCGTTAAGACCAACAGGAGCGGAGCAATGCAGGTGAAACCGCGGAGCACAGCTAGTTGTAATATAATCATACTCCTTTACATTTCGTAGGAATAGAAATTATAAATGTTTTAACTTGTTTCACAAGAAGTAGCTTTGACCCAATACAGGTAGTTCTTGTACACAAATCCCTGAGGTGCTATTGTTAAAGATATACTACCATTGGGTTGAAATTTCCTTACATCCGTAACGTTAATTTTATTAATTTCTACACTCATTTAATTATTATTCCATACTATTTCTCTCTTTTTATGACCAGTAGGGAAGCACAATAAAATGTAATGGTACGATGTTAAACACGTGTGTGTAGAGCTTGAGTTAAATTACGAATATTAAAAAAAAAATATCTTGATCTGTCATCGCACAGAAAGTTGATCACATTGCCCGTAAAGAAAATCGATCTGGAACAGGTGCGCAATGCATCTGCCCTATATCGAATAAGATGGCATGGGACATCTCATTTTATATGCAAGTACTAGTATCCTGGGCATTAGAAAGTTTTAGTATATCCTATAGACATTTGGATAAAAATAGTAGAAGGAACTCGATCAGTTAGGCAATTGTATGTAGCCTGGCAAAGTATCGCTATGGTTAAGGTAAGGACGTGATCACAAATCACAGTTCCTATCCTTCGACAGTATAAAAATTACCTTTAGACACATCATTACTCATTGCAATTACCAAAAAATGACACGCGAATCAATACATTCCATTAGATCCGACAAACATGCTCTAAAATAAAAGCCGTAGCGATTTTTCAGAGCACTCACGTTAATGGAACACGAAGAAAGAACCGCCAACATTTCGGCTCTCACCTGAAGCCATTTACGGCATTTTCAGAACTTGAGCACACTCAATTATGCACTTGCTAAGCGTTCTCATGTCTACTTCCGCTAAGTTGATAAGTCAAGGACTATGAAGCCAACTTGCATAACTTAGGAATCTTACATTGTAGTTAATGTTTAAGTTTTAAGTTGGTGTAGCGCTATTTTGTCTATACTCAAGGGGAACAGAATTTCGGCTAACTACTCCGCAAGGACTGCTTTAATTATATTCTAGATGATAACATTTGAGGAAACTTTTCGAAGTATCTTGTAGGCTTATTTCTGAAGGTATCATTTAAAAAGTCTTATTAAATTATTTAATATTTAATAAATTACTAGCAAGAGTGAAGAGACCTGAGTTAAGTCAAATAAGATGAGAATCATCGAAATCAGAAAATATAGATAAAATTTATTTCTATCACATTATTACTACACTAGGTATATCAACTCAATTCACTAATTTCAATTTAAACAAACAAAAATGCAACCATGATCACCATCATCATCATTATAACCTATAACATCCCATCGATCCCATTAGTTAACATAACATTATCAAAAAGTACGATGCGTTCATAAAAAGGCCATCCAATTTCACATGAACATAATTCACCACCCTTATGTAAAACCTTCGATATCACAAGTTTTATATGAGAGATTGTACCCAGATAACGGGCACAATCTTGTTTTGGCAAACTTGGAAACCTTTCAAAGTGTTTGGTGTACAAATAAAACGATTGTCAGTTGGTCGTTATGAAGTTAGGATAGTATTGAATCCATGGAGATATCTGTTTTTCCTTTAAGATCTCTTTGCGAAATATAATGGAACTGAACTTTTAAGGTGAGGTAGGTGTTTTGTGTTTGAATAAATAATTAAACTATTTCCAAAGATACGTAACAAAAAGCAAATATCTACCTACAATACGTACCCTACCTGTAGGTAATAAGATAATATAGAAATTAAATAATGCATGTTTTAAGAACAATGATTGCTATGAAGCCTAAGGAGTTGACTAGCGTAGGCTCTGTATAAAATATTGAACAAATTCACTTAAACATAGGTTGGTAACGAATTAAATTTTCCGGAAAATTATGCTCGACACTTCTAGGTTACACGATTCCTAATTTGCAAACAATATGTTAATAAAAGATCGTTGTTTTAATTGAGAATATTTTAATTTAGAATCTACCAATGTGCCAGAATTCAAATCAAAATACCTACAAATTAAAATTAAATATTATTTACAAAATTTCGTTTGGTAACTACAACTTTTCACTTAAAAAACTTCTTAAGAGCTTTCTATTCCAACAACTTCTCATTTAGCTGTATCAATTCTGAAAACCGTTTATCGTTTTAATAAATAAAACCTCTTATATTATTTATCATACCCGAAAAATGGATTTATCGTAAAATGTATCGAATTAGGGCTGTAAGTACGATAAATCTATAATCTTCTTTACGCGGATCATAATCCGTTGATGGCTTTCCTTTGTCGCGGTTTATCGGAAGATAGGCACCTATACATTACTTGATGTTTGATAAATAAATTGAGATTCGCTTTCACACAAATTTGTATTTTATTGAGCCGTTAAATTTTAACGCTTTTGGGAATATTATTAAATCAAGATTAATAGGAGTTTGTATATTAGTAGTTAGTTACGTACTTATGAAGAATGTTCTAGCGGGACGCGAATGTTTATCTTTGTTTCGTAAGTGGTAGGTAGGTATTTTTTGTCATAAAATAGAAAAGAATTGAAGAATACTGAAAAATAACATTTCTTACAATATTTTTTTATACCGATGCATCGATAATAATTTTAGGCATAACGTATTAAAGTGACCTAATAATATTTATAATTGCAAAATAAATAAACAGCGAAATGCCCCCTAAAAATCTATTAAGAATTTGACCGATAGATAACAAGTTAACCGTTTTTAATTTAATACAACAATAACCCTTCGAAACAAAACGTTACATTTAAGCCGGGAAAAGGAAACGGCCGGCGCAAGCGGACCATAACCAAACCATTAGCTTCCTTCTGACCCTTAGTCTAAACTTACCGTTAAAACAAGCGAACAACGACAGAAATAAGATGCATATATGCGTAAAAGCATACTTTGCTTCCTTACGTCGAACCATTTCAAAACCATCGAAACACCATAACACTGAAATCACTCGATACGTTTACGATGACGTAACAAAGTTGAAGCACTAAAGAGACATCCGCTCTCAGCGGCGCACGGCATTCGACTGAAGCCAAAAGCTCTTCGAGGGTGGCGGGGGCAGGGTTGTTTTGTATCTCGCATTTCCTTTCGAGTATTTCGTTCCGACCACGTGTCATAGTCAATTTTCGTCCCAATAAACGTTACTGTTTTTATGGCAGTCGTTAACTACATTATTAGTTTGTATTTGATGTCGATTGGTGCTACTTTAGTGCGTAATTACAAGTAGCTTTTTAATTTTAATGGCTCGTGGTTAAAGGGTGGTTTATTTTTATGTTTCTTTTATTTGCGTTTATAGGTACTTTTGAATTTTGTGCAATCGTATAACGTATGTTAGTGTTTTGCTTTTGTATGCTACGCATGTGAAGTGCACTTTTGTACACATTTCAATTATTATTTAAGTAGGTACTTTGTTGACTGAAATTTACCAATTTAGATGCTGCTGTTAATGTTACTTATATACCTTATGAGATTAGGTAGGTAGGTATATTTTCAATTTTTAATTTTTAAACTCATTTGATTTAATTGTTAAATTGTATTTTTATTCGCGTTTCTTTGTCATTAATGTATTTGCTAAGCAACGTGTAAACATCTCGTAAGCAGATCGAAATAAACCGCTTGCCTGGAAGAGATCACGTTTTATAAGTGGTGAAGCCGAAATACGTTGTACTGTTCCTTTTTTGTAAGCATTTTTATTTAAATGTATTAAAGTGTGAAATAAATAAATAAACGTCAAACACAAACTTCCCATACTGGCTAAAATTTAAGGCGAAACGTCACTGGAGATAGTGAAACTCGCGTTAGCTTGTCAGCGTGCAAGTTGGTATCAGATGAGAGACTTCGGAAGTTGGTCGAGTTTTATGAAGTGCCGCGGGCTGAAAGCGGGATTTATACGTATATGGGATGTATTGGACGTGTGAGCAATGGCTTTTAGACGTTTGTATTCTTCTTTATTTTGTACTAGCTGTGCCCCGCGGTTTTACCCGCATTGCTCCGTTTCTATTGGTCTTAGCGTGACATTGATAGCCTAGGTAGGTATATGTTGACACGATGTAGTTCATGCAAAATTTGAAGTTAATCCATCTGTTTTTGAGTTTAGCTCGGACATACATGCAGAAATCAGACAAAAAATCTCTAAAAACTGTTTTTGGCTTCGATATCGATTGTAGATCACGCCACTAGTATTCTTTTAAAAAATATTCAACGTGCAGTTTTGAATTTCCTACGACTTTATACCTACCTATTATGTATGTAAAGATTATAGCGCTTCTTATAATGGTAGTTATAAGTATATATGAGAAATAGCAGTAGGATGTAGGTATACCTAGGTAAAAGTCGTGCTTTTGTATCCGTCCCCTATTATCGTAAAAAGTTAAATAATATTCCACCCTTTATAAAACAAAGTCTGTTTGGTTTGACATTTAATGGTTATTTCTATTTTCCCGACCTAGGTATATTTAATTGATGTAGATATATTAAATAATATCGGGTCGGTATTACCATTATTTTACAACTCAATCAAGCTGGATTGATTTTCACAATTTTAAATTTGTTGTAGGTATTCGTCGACGCTTCAATTGAAATCTATAAAAAATGTAAATACGTATTTCTAAAATAACAAAAATAGAATTTCAAACAATTAAACATCAAATTCCACAAAGTTTATTTAAGTAATTAATATTCTGATAATAACTTAGATAGGCAGGTACTATTTTAGTTTAAGAAATCGTTCATAGTACGTACCTCCAGTAATAAACGTTATTTAAACATTAATTGGTATTAAATATAGCTAGCTGACCTACGCAATTTAAATCTCAAAAAGTACCTATATTTTTGCGACCTTTTTGCTAATAAATCGCTCCTATTGATTGAAGCCTGTTATCTTATACCTATTATATAGCCTTCTTCAATACATTAGAAGTCCAAAAATAAAATCAAGTAAGTACCTAATACCTATAGTTCCTCACCTAGTAGATCCTGAGATGTTCAACCAAACAACACGTAAACCAACTCCAGCTTCATATTATCACTAGCTGTGCTCCGCTCCTGTTGGTCTTAGCGAGATGATATATAATTATATAGCCTACCTCGATGAATGGGCTATCTAACACCGGAAAAAATGAAAAATCAAAATGAAAATCGGACCAGTAGTTCCCGAGATTAGCGCGTTCAAACAAACAAACAAACTTTATATTATTAGTATAGATTACATTACATACAACACGTATTAACATAGTAAAGATTACCGAATTAAAGTCGGGTTCAATCTTCAGGGTCTAAAACACTTACTGATTCATATCGTTTATTCACAGGAGGTTCGAATTTGTAAATTGATCATACCAGTTATCTGGGTCAAGCGTGCCTTGTAATAGTTTTGGTGAGAACTTCTGTGTGATGACACATGTAGCCTGTAGGCACACCCCGGACACTCCATACAAAATCATCGTTTTGACAGTCACACTGTAGAGATTGCAAATGTGTTAACACACACACGCTTTATGGTTGGCACATTTTTGACTAGCGTAAAAAAAAAATTCGCGTTTTTCTGATGAAATACATCCGTAAACAGCACACACAATATCTAACCATTTTCTACGAAAAACGATAATCACAAATCCAAAATAATAAAATTACTTTAAGTCAATTTGATTAATGTTGTCAATCTTCGTTGCGTATCGTCCCTGTAGAAAAATATGGACCATTTTTAGACTGATCGTGCGGGGGAGGTAAGAGCGTATACGCACCATGCGGGTAGCCGCATTACGGGTAGCCGTCCGGCTACCCGTAAGCACAATTATGTACGTAATATTCATTTCTATGCGCACTGTGCGGTCTGCGGTAGCCGCATCGCAGTGCGCATAGAAATGAATATTACGTACATAATTGTGCTTGCGGTCAGCCGGACGGCTACCCGCAATGCGGCTACCCGCATAGTGCGTATACGCTCTTAAGTGTTTAATTTTGGCGGGAGGCGGAGAGTGTCCGTTCTGTAGCGTTTAGCTACTAGGTATTATGTATTCTGTGCTGTAGGTATGGAATTAAGGATTATTTATATGGATAAAAGAGTTCGGTATAGTTAAAATTTTAATTGTAAGTATGTAGTTTAATTATCTACTCGTTTATTTTTAACCGACTTAAAAAAGGATTAAGTCTATTTCGAGGAAGAGTCGTCAATTCGGCCGGTAAGTAAATAATGTTTTTAATAGTTATCATTACATTAAACGACTGTTATTTGAAAATGATTATTTTCTACAAAAAGGATCACCTAAGTTCCTGAAGAAGGAGGTACCTACCATTCCAAATTGTAAAATGCGATCTCTAACACAAAAAGTCAGTTCAGTAACAAATACAAAAAAAAAAACAGTCGAATTGAGATCTTAACCCGTTTTATCAACTTTGACTGAAAATATAATTCAGACACCCTTTTATTATACATTATACAATATACATATTTTTTAATTTAAAAACAGAGAACTCGTATGCCATAGTACACAGTACGAGAATATTATAGGTAAAAGGAAAGACAATAATACAAATTATGAATAAACTTATACAGAAACGTACTAAATATGAAATTCATTGCGACACACGGTTATTTTGAGTGCATTTCCTTGTTGAGGCTGGAAGGGTTACATTGCATATTCTAGGAAAATTTAAAAATATTTGCCGTTCACGACAGGGCTTCTAGAAATTTCTATATAACGTTTGATTTTCTCGAATATTCTAAAAGGTTTTTGGTTGTGAATTTCTCGAATACGTTTATTCTGAGTTAAAGTATTAAAAATAGTATGTATTTAAAAATAAAAGTGAAGGTACCTATTATTCAATTAAAAGAAGAAAACTTAGTCAAAATTAACTTAGTCAACGAGTATTTATTTAAATAAAAGACTCTATAAGTTGAATTTGTATTGTAGTATTTTTACCTATAAGTTATAACAAACAGCGTAAAAACTAAAAACAGTATCAAATACAATATCGATCAATGACTTTCGAGAGAAAGACGTGTGGCACTCGGGGACTGCCGCGGTAAAGCTATTGCATAGCATGCCTTCAAGCCACACCTCCGTGTCCGTCGGAGTGGGGAGCGTGAGGTTTTATTCGTTACGGAATTTCTCGATTCGGTCCCCGCGCTTAAGGCCCGCGATAGAAGCTATGCAATAGCTTAATAAAGCCTCGCGTATCAAACCCAAAACTTTTAAAGCCACAGGATTAAACGGTACCAACGCATATAAACAAAACACATTTAATGTTTACATTCAATATCAACCACTCATACATTCGCAGCTAAGTGAAGTATGAAACTAAAAGCCTTTTTGAACGCCGACAAACAAACGCAACCCTTAATCCCAAAGCACAACTTCTGGAAAAACTTTCACAAAGTACGCCTATAGAGTTCATACAGGTCCTCCTTTAACACTAGGTAATTCAACCTGCAATTATGACATTAACGTCTATAGGTGTTTGGATAAAATGCCTTTACAAATTACGTCTGGTTTTTATGAATTGTTTATTATGCAAAATCTTGAGTCTTACGCAAGTGCGTTGTTTATTTTTTCATGATTTAATTATGTCTAGCTTTTTATTGCTCCTAGATGTTGTTTATATTTCTTACAGAGTTTAAAAACAATAATGAAAAATTCTTAACATACATTGAGTACCTACTACATACTATAAACATCCTATTTCTTCTTCCCTTCTGTGACTATAAGATGCATGCATCTGCCAGACATTTAAATTAGCCTCCAAATGGATGTAACACTTCGTAATTGTAAGAACAATCAGTTTTATTAATTCAAAATCTGTATTTAGACGAAACATGTTCCCAGATGAAATATCTTAAAAGAATACTGCGAGTATTTTTTTCGAAAGGATCCTTGATAATTTTACGTTTTCCCATCCTTACACAGAAATAAATCCATATGTGACATTTATACGGAGTCAGAGTTATTGCGGGGCTCCATTATGTAATATAGAATAAAAGGTTTCCGGCTAATATCATGAAGCGATTTCAAAAGGAGCGGTCCCATGTGGCCTTACAGCGGCCCTTTGATATATAATCAGTAACAGATTCTGTCTTATTGTTATTATCATGCCTATCGATTTTTTGAACGAAAAGGGTTAAGGTGTGACATCTTTATAATGTTTTAGATAAGTGCATAATTTGGTAGCTGTTTATTGTTGTCTGTTATAGAACTGTGTAATGTATTAAAATATTGTATTTTAAATTTCCAATATATAAACGAATACTATAAACGGATAATATAACTATAAACGAAATAAATCTGAATATCACGCACACATTAAATTCGATTTTCTCCTTACAGTTATTTTCTTCTGCTTTGAGTCTTTTTTCTTAATCATAAATTTCCAATATTCGTCACTTAAAAAAATTATAGCTACTCTATACATATTAAACATTGGTAATAAACATATGAACGTCAACAAATACAAACTATGTGATATGTATGTTACTCATATCTTCATATCGCAACCCTCTTTTGTTTTTTTTTTTTTTTTTAACGTTGGGAAATGCATTTACGCATCCCCCTCTGCAGTTTTCCTGCGTGAGGGGGAATGTGGGACTCGCGAAAAGCCATACCCACTAAAACCCAACGGTGGCCACCGATCACCTTCGGCGGCAGGGGTTAACAGCCAGGCCTTGTACCCCCGCCGCCTACGTGATGAATGCCGCAGCTTGGCGACTCTCCCGCGCCCATAAGGTGGCAATAGACGTCGGTATCCTAGAATAACGCCGCCCTATTGCCGGGCTATCCACCTCCTGTCGCAGGGGGGGCCGGTTTACTTGCAGCGAGCATAGCTACAATATGCTCGTTTCTACGTAAACCTCCCCCTGCGCTAGTTCGTCCAAAAGTATTTTAGGGCTGATGCTGGGCATAAATGCGCCTGCGTCTGCCGGGTCTGCGTTGGCGCAGAGGATCCGCCGATGGGTCATTCTCTCGGGCCCTCTCTGCAACTTCCTTTGCTTTCATCACAGCCTCGCAAAAGGCCACGACCGACTTCCAATGAGTGTCCCCACTGACCATTATTTTGGCGAGACCCTGTAGAGTCAGCTCTTCCTCTCGCAGCAGGGCTTCAAGAGGCCCTCGCTCCACCGTCCAGGGATCATATCGCAACCCTATTACAAATGAACTGCTAAAGCATTTAACGTCCGCAGATAACTCAATACCAGTATCAGTGAAGTTCTACAAGAATGTGAATATCCTAGAACTGCTGGAATAGTTAATATGCTAATAAATATTATGTAAAGCTAAGTATAAAATAAAATTATTAAATACTTCAGAAGTAGGAGGAGGTTATTAAGCTCTTTAAATATAGATTATAAAAAAGTAGGAGGAGGTAGTTTACAAATACTAATTTTGTAACCGCCAAGCCGCGTAACATTTCAGTTTCCTCGTGACTTTAGAATAAATAATGTATAGTGAATAAATCGCGTGTAAGTTTTGACAAACAACTTTATTTTCTCAATATTAATGTAATTTTCTAAAAAAGAGAAAGAAAATAAACAGTCCAGAATTATGCTTTAAATATAGTGCCATAAATGAGGGTCAGCAAGACCAAACCACGGTTCGAAGATATTGCTGAGGATAAAACTTAAAATTTACGATGTAACTGCTCTCCACAGTTTTAATAATAACAAAAAATATGCTCATAAGATAAGGACCATGCTCTTGAGAAAGTATCATAATTTTCTTTGAAGTCTTTGTGTACAGGTAAATTCTTTCTGCAACATATACAAGCGAATACCATTCAATTGGTACTAAAATACTAAACGTATATATTCGTAATTCGATAACAAAACGGCTCATATAGTCTATATTAAGTTAAATGGTGCCCAAATATAAAATGGTGCCTATTATCGTAACTCACACTGATGCGGTCCACTCCGGAGCTATTAAGTTTTGTAAATGATCATGGTTTGAATTTGGGCCTTCGTGAATAAAATCAGTCAATATATTATTTCAACTGTTTGTAGTTAACAGTTGAATGACCCTTAGTGTAATTATGTTATTGTTTCAACTTTGAGTTCTCTAATAAGGTCCTTTAAGTGCATGAAGGTCGCAGACAGTAGAAATAAACCTCGGCTGTGAACTTCAAAACCACTTAAAAATTTAATCTGATCATCCCTTTTTGATTATTATTTATATTTTAATTTAAGTTTCCAGTGTTCGTTTCATTTTATACAAACTCCAACTCAAACCAACTCAAACACTTATTTATTCAATTAGACTTCTTTTAATTACAATAAATAATATATTTGACTTCTTTAACATTTCTTGCACGTATTTCCCGATTGTAGTAGCTAAAGATCAAAATATATTGATCCAAATATTTTATACAAGTACATATTAAGTTTTTACTTCGCGTCGTTATTTGCTTTTTCACTTCACTATTATTGACATTAGTTTGAACCAAGACGTGAAACAAATTATAATCCAAAAATATTCATTGCATAAAACACAAGAATTAAGTACTGTCACACTGAAATTGCTTGCTTTGATTATTATTAATGTAATAAACACGTGATACATTAACTAAATTAAAAACATCAATATTGAAAATCAATTTAACGCCATTTAAGGGAGCTATTAGGGAACTCGAAGGATTATTTCAACGCCATGTAGCTATTAGGGGCCATTAGATCGTTTCACAAAAATTGCTTTTAGTGTCACCATTAGTACCATACCTACAATTTCTGTTACAGTTTAGTAAGTATAATGCATAGCTGTAGTATGTTATTTATTATGATAGAAGTAATGTTCTTTTAAATATTTATTAATACCTTAATAATTTAATAATACCTTCAAATCAGATCGCTACAGTCATTGCAGAAAAATTTGTAGGTACCTAACTTAGATTAAACTGATAGTATTCTTGTTTGAATGTACCTATATTACGCATAATAATAAGGCCGGTTGCAGAGCTTCACCGACCATCAGTGCGTACCATCGGTCCTGACGATACCCATCAACAATGTGTATGACTGTGACATAATACGCATGACAATACGCGTGCGTATGGTCGGTCTAGCTATGAACGGTTTTATGAATTTCCATACATATGACAAGCGCGACTGACATACGCACTGATGGTCGGTCAAGCTCTGCAACCGGCCTAAGTCTTTGTAATTTCATCACACAATGTTTTAACAAACGAGGAATGGTACGTCATTTTCATATTTTTCATTTCTTTTAGTTGAAAATTGATCTCACAGAAACGTGCGTGGTTCTCGCAATTATAAAACTTGTATAAAGCAAACATAATATCCTAAAACGAACATTTACTTAACCTTCATAAACTTTTTTATTCAATAAAAATATCAAACCCATATCAAACGTAACAAAATATACTTATAAAGACTCCTTTGTGTATTAAAATAAAAGTATCCTTGCTTAGAGATACTTCAAATATGGATCGTTTCGATTGCAAGTGCCCAACGATTGAATTTAAATGCTATTTCAAATAGAAACATTGCATTTTGCGGTATTATTCTGTAACTATTGATAATTAATTGTAATAAAATTATTTTTATTTATTTAACGTTTCAACAAAATTGTAAAGTTCACCTTATTATTATGAATGAAAAAAGATTTGTTTTTTTGTATGCTTGTTACCATTTAACTCGGAAACTATTTGATCGACTAGAAACTAACGTAATTCACGAGAGTAGTATTTCATGTCTCCTTTTATCGGCGAAGCTCACTTTATGTGTTAAAAAATCACAGGATTTTTAATTGATGATATTATTAAATAAAATATTCTTCAGTGAAACTAAGGCAAATTTGATTCAAAGAATTTCGACGGTATAATATTCTCAGAAATACGATATGGTTACTTTTTTATCCACAGATTGTTCTGAACTACATTCTAAGCTTTGTATTTTTTAACTTATTTGAAATGTAGCCGAATTGTGAATAGTTAATATTTATTTAGAATGAATATGCATGTGAAATTCTGTGAAGGGACAAATGTATTCAACTTCTATTCATTAATCGATATCTTTAATAGTTTTTATTTAAATTTGTCTTCTCTATTATTAAACTCTATCAATACCTCTACTTTTTTTTAAGAAACGAAATAAGAGCTTGTTATTTTGTGTGTTATAATAATGTTAAATCATAACATAACATTTATTTAGGTGTGATTAAGGATCATATTAATCTGAACGATGATATTAAGACTTACTTATAATTACATTTCAGTTTAATCTAACCCTGCATTTTTTTATTTTTTTTTATTCACAGATTTCCCAGAATAGGGCAGTTTTAGGGTGCACTCACACACATCAGTCACCGTCAAGTCACCGATGACTGATCGGTGACGGTTTGTGTACGTATCCACAAACACCAGTCACCGTCATGTTGTCCGTCAGTCACGTCGCCGGTTTGACTGAATCATTGAACACATACATCAGGTAAGTGAGTGCTTAGACGTGTGTCACGCTAGAGAACATGTAGCAATTGACGGTAGCACGACGCTGACTGAACTGAGACGTGACGGCACCGGGTGAGTGGGGATAAAAGTATGATACATGTATGGAAAGATTATTTGACGTGCCTGACCGGGGACGTCACTGATAGATTTCGTGCCGGCGACTGTCGTGTGGGAACAGAGTCATACTAGAACTATTGATACATATTTTTTTTTAATCCTGTCCGGTGACGTGCCGTGACGGTGACTGATGTGTGTGAGTGCACCCTTATCCGGTCGGTGACAGTGGCGCCCCCTGCATACATTGTCCGGATTTGAACGATCGTGACCCCACATACGACTATGAACTTTGCTTCTGTGGCTTTTCGCTTGGAACTCTTTGAAAAATGACGCTCACTTTCCAAACAGTATTTGAATACTGCAGGGTTTTATTCCGCGACAACTTTGGTTTCTATTCCCGATTGACAAAACAGGAACAAAATATATAACAATTTTAAGTGTTATACATTTATTTTAAAAATCAAATATATAGTAGTAAAAAAAAACGTATTGAATATTCATTAGTTATGATTTATGAAGCATCGTTCGCCATAAAGGTAAAACCTCCTTCAAAGTACCAACCTTCTATATACCATAATAATTAATAGTTAGATATCCGATAAGCAAATCAAAATACTTAATATTGGTTCAATATAAGAATTCAGCCAAAGGCACACCAAAAGCACACCGCTACCTAATTCACGGTTAGCTCCACCTTTCTCCTTAAGACCGTTTTTATCCCATCCCATTCCCCTCTATGATAGGCAACACCCATAACGTATGTTATGGACGTCTATGGGCGACGCACTTTGCCATCAACATCGGCCATTGCGTCTGCTCGTTTGCCTTCCAATGCTATAAAAAAAAAAAAAAAAAAATTCAGATTTAATAACTTTCGGATTAATATATATTATCAACGGCTTTTAAAAAATGTTTCTGGCAATTAATTAAATAATTTAAACTTGGAATCTTTTCGGTATAATTAACCACAGTGCAACCATAATCAACATAACCAGTGCACTTATGCAATGGTTATGTTGATTATGTTGTAAATTATTATGTGTTAAACATTGTGTTTCTGTTACATACCAACGGATTTTAATATACCATGCTCAATGTATTTGTATCTACTTGAAAAAAAAGAAACAAAAACATGATAATAATCTAATGTCTCAATGTTAGTCTAGGAATGATGTAACAGGTGAAACGTGACTGTTCCCGAGATTAGTGCGTTCAACTATACGAACTCTTCAGCTATGTAATAACACTACGCAAATCTGCTTTACCCAACACGCTGATAACTAGAATTGACGATAATTGGAAGCTATTCGACATTAGCATGCATATAAGTATTCTTAACCAGATAATGCTACTAACCGTTCGTGATCAGCAAACTAATCTCGGTACTCAATTTACAACGTCTTGATTGCCCTCAATCAGATCTAGGTCAAGCCATTCACTCCAATCTAGACTTCAGTCCATTACTGTTAACCAGTAGCTTTGGCTTGCGTTAACAATCAATCTTATAATCAAACACTATTAAGGAACAATGCAGCTTTGAGGTAACATCCATTTTACGAGCGGTAAATCTTTAGTTCTTATATTGGTTGCAATGGGGAGGTTAAAAACGTGTTCACCGTCCTTTCTGATTGAAATCTGCAAATAAGTTTACTCTGTAACAGCGCGGGCATATGATTATTAAGGTTTCATATTTATTATCTGCAGCCTGGATTTTTTCAAAACTAAAAACATTTATTTCCTTTATACATTCAGACCTCCTTCCACCAAAAATAAGGAAGCTAAGAACACCATATTTATCATAATGTGTGGCATAAGCAGGGCTTAATCCATACTAATATTATAAATGCGAAAGTAACTCTGTCTGTCTGTCTGTTACTCAATCACGCCTTGACTACTGAACCAATTTGGATGAAATTTGGTATAGAGATATTTTGATACCCGAGAAAGGACATAGGATAGGTTTTATCCCGGAAATCCTACGGGAACGGGTTTTTCGTTGAAAACGCGGGCGAAGCCGCGGGCGGAAAGCTAGTAAGATATAAATTAACACTAGGTATGTAGGGTAAATAAAACGTCAAAAGAAAATACGTGTAGGTAACAGCAAATAGCATACAGTCACGACATTTTACGCACAACCACTTTCCAACATACAAAGTATGTTTTCTTTATTACCAGAGTTTTTAATTCTTACAAAGTGGCCTTCTTCTCATATCAGCCACTATGAGGCAGGTGATTAGTCCGCCCGCGGCTTCGTTTGCACGCATTTCATGTTATGGCGTGACAGCATGACGTTTCCATCTACTATTTAACTCACGCTTCAAGGTCAAGTCTACCACTTTTCCATTTTCTTTGAAAGCATAGATCAGAAATATCAAAATTGGTTCTGTGTTTCTAGTTTGACAGAGTTATCTTCGCATTTATAATAATATTACTCACCCTGATTCCGTTAACGATGAAATTTTTGAAATTTTTCTTTCTATTTTCAGTCAGTCAGCAAGAAAGCTTAGATTAACACAATTTTGAAATTCGTTCTGTAGTTATAAGTGTAACTAATACCACTTTCTTTTGCGTAGGCATACAGATAGTCATTGAAAATTTAGTAGGCATACAAATACTCATAGATTGGCTTATTGTTGCTTACTTTCGGGTTGATCAAATACTACATTGAATTCATCTGATAAGTATTATACATACAAGTAGCCATAATGTATCACTTCGTAGACACGTTTAAAAACAAGAACATTATTTATAACAAAGTTTTATTAAAACAAAAACAAACAAACAGGCCCGAAAAGACTAACCTAAATTTATGTTTCCGTGCTATTTAAAATTTAGGTCAAATAGCATTCGGTTCGTTTCACGGTGAGCATTTTAAACGGATATTGTTTAAATTTCAATTCACACAATCAGCAAATATATTATTATCAAATTTTGTGTTCGTGACAGAAATTCCCACGTAACATACCTATTACCTAATTTTTCAAGTCCTGAATAAGGTACCATAGTACTGTTGAAGTATACCTAATATTAGCTGTGCTGTGCGGTTTTACCCATATTGCTCCGCTAATGTTGATCTTAGCGTGATGATATAATGTAGCCTATAGCCTTCCTCGATAAATAACACATGTATCACACAAAGACTATCGAACACCGAAAGAATTTTTCGAATCGGACCAGTAGTTTCTGAGATTAGCGCGTTCAAACAAACAAACAAACTCTTCAGCTTTATAATATTAGTATAGATTAGCTTTTGGTTCCAATTATTTTGTTTCTAAGTTTATGGTTTAAGAAACCTGCTCGCTTTCATATTAGCTAAAACGCACTAACTTTTCTCCTTCATTTCTTTCCATATTCCAAATGCTCAATTTAATCCATATCTGGCAGACACTCATTCGCAAATGGCTCATTAAAGAATGATTACGTGAAGACTCATGACGGTGAAGTTAATCCTTAAAATATTAGTTGAGCGCAAAGTTTTGTATCACGAAGGAAAGTTTGTGAGTTAACTGGTACCGGTTGTTGACTTTCCTCTCGGATGTTTGTGCTGATCGTTGAGACTTGAAGTGATGATAAATTATTATACTGTGTGCTTCTCACATCTACATATAGACTGCTGCTTAACTTTTTACCTACCTCCTTTGGTTATATTGTTTTAACATATTCTGCTGGTAGCCTAGAAGATCTTGTAAGTGATAAGGCTGCCTTTTGTGTTGTATGTTTTTAATGTACCTATTTTTGAATGAATGAAAACGCTTTATTGTACACCATTACAAACAGGAAAAAGACATGCACAAATGGCGGCCTTATGGCTTTAGTAGCCATCTCTCCCAGGCAACCAACCACAAGATAGGTAAAAATATAAAATCATGACAGAGGGACTTTTTTATGTAGAGTAGATAAAGAGTTTAAAATAAAATGAAATAACTAAGCTTGCTTGTATGGAGTTATATTTTATAGAACGTCTGGACGGGATCTAAAAATTATTATTATTGGTAGAGACATTATTCATACATTATTCCTAAAGGTATATTTCATACGTTATCCATACATTTTACATTTTCATACGTTTTAGAGTGGGAGTCGAGCACTGCTTCGGCACGAAATGGGTCATGCTCGCACCGGGGAAGTTACCACACCCTCACAGGAAACCGGCGTGAAGTGGTGGCATATTAACAGTATGCCACCGCGTTTCGTACGGTGAGTGAGGGGTCCGGAGGCCCAAAAACAACAACCCCCAAATATGAACGCGGCATTACCCCAGGAGGGTACCGGCACCTGCGGTGCCGGAGAATCCCTCCCGCAGCGCCTGCGCTGCGGCAGCCCGTCGTATTCTGGGGCGGGCATATTTGTCCTTAAAAGGCCGGCAAAGCACCTGCAACACTTCTAGTGTTGCAAGTGTTTATGGGCGGTGGTGACCACTTACCATCAGGTGGCCCACCTGCCCCTTTGCTTGCTCTGACATAAAAAAAAAAAAAAAAAAAATCCTCCGTGGTAAGCCTGACAAGCAGTTGCTGTTCGCATAACGTTAGGATATCATTTGTATGTAGAAGAAGTAATAGAAGACCTTGATTGTTAATAATATTCTCCTTTTTGGAGATGTTATTTTATGAAAAAGACTTAATACGCGTATGTCGTTTTCCTTGGGAAGTATAGACTCAATTTGAAATACGCTCTTAAATTCAAAAGCTATTTCCCTCAAAAAAATCAAAACTGTTTCCAGTCCAGCGATCTCATTTCGATAAGTTGACCCTTATCTGCTGTCAATGCGACACAATATTTGTGTTATAGATACAAAATAGAGAAGCCACACTACGAGCGGTTTGCCGAAGGAAATGTACGTCTATTGTGGGCCTCGGGTTTTCATATAATGAGGGATATCGTATTGAATCCTGAACAGGTCATTGTGAACATTCATATAAACGAACATTCATATTATACGTACGTTATCTGATATTCCGTTTGGCAAAAGGTTCACCTTTTCCGATGGAATTATTACGTCTAAATATAAATCAATCTCGTCTCCCATTCAGTCACGGGCCATGTTAATCTTATTTTCTTGTTGCAAAAAGTAATTGAATTAAATTATGTTTACAGGTATTATTGATGTTGGCATTTTGGTATAAAATACCTGAATGGTATATTATTTTCTGTATGTTTTTATTTTTATATAGGCTGCTATAACATTATTAGATGAGAATGTTCACCAAATAAATACATAACGCGCAAAAACCTACTTCAGGTATAAATTTTGCGGCACAATGTACGTCAAAGAATTAAACTATAAAATCTTCTCGATTTATGAATGTGAACTGTATCAATAATATAAATTTATAATATACTAGCGACCCGCCCCGGCTTCGCACGGGTGCAATGCTGATACTAAATACACTACAGAAAAACTGTGGAAACATAGCGACCCGCACCGGGCGGCCGGCCGGTACCGCCGCAAACGCTACGTCCCGCAATTTTTAAATCTGTAATAAATTATCTTCGAAAATATTCACTTAAATCATACGGTGTAAAGGGCCATATAGATCTATATTAAATGAACAATGTATTCAAGGTATTTAATTGGTTAAGGATTAATGCTGTATTGGTTAAAATCGCTTCGAAAATTAGCCATTATTTGTCGTAAAAAGTAAATGACAAAAAAAAGTTATTGTGGGTTATCCATAAGAGATAGACATAATATACCACCGCGGACTTTTCTGTAGACCTTTTCAATGTGTACAATACTTAGTACATTATTGCACGCCTCATAAGCGAAGCGTTGAGGTGGGTACTACT
>CAJQZN010038473.1:0-13440 GCA_907164685.1 Colias eurytheme | reverse complement strand
ATAATGGTCCATCATTTTATTTTGCCTAAACGTTACATACTTTTTTATATATTCTATTTTTAACGAATGATTCACTCCAGTCCAAACAGCAAATAAGCAGACTTCTGCTTCTGCAACGTTTAGTTGTCCCCACAGACATGCTTAAATATACATGTCTGTGGTTGTCCCTGAATTTGGAAAAAATAGTCATGATTCTTATCTATGACAAAAGTGTTATTTTTTGCATTGTATTTCAAATATTAAATTTTTTTTTAACCGCATCTTCCGCATTCATGTCTTTTGCCGGAATTAGACATTTAACTTCTACTAGTCCCATTTTCCCTTTTTGATATGGGAGTGTATAAAGTAAATTTTTTAGATATTTCTCGTTATACTTTTAAAAAGTTATTATTGTCATTTTGCTCATTAGGTAAAGTAATTTCGATATCAGTTTTAAGTTTTTTGATACCTGCAATAATAACGTCATAATCGCCTGCACATACTTATCGATTACACTCTGTATACAATCCACCATCCACATTCATAATGTTTTCCTGTCCTCCTCTCCTTTACGCTGTTCACCGATACATTTTAAATGAGTAAATCTGCTACCACTGAAGGATGTTTCATTGTGATCAGCAAATTTTCACCACTGTTGTCGATTATTTGTTTTTCATTTTTAATCAGCAATTGGGAATCATCAGTTTTGTTTTTTGCAGATTGGTGATGTACCCTAACAATACGTCGAAAAGGGAAAGCATCAACGAATTATCGTTTTCGTCCTCTTTTTTTATTCTTCGCGTCTCTGTTACTTCTGTTTGTTTAGTTCTCAACCCCACTGAATTTTGATGATGTGATGATAATCCATTCGTTTTAATATTGGTACCTACTTAGAGTTTTTTGGTAGTTTTGTAGTTAGACTAAACTAGAAATGGTGGACTAAATTTGTCAGCGCGTCTGTAAGATCAGAATATAAAACCAACATCCTGTATTTAAGTTACAAAATTAATAATCAAACAACATGCCGCTACGTTGAAAATGACTAGAAAAAATTAAAACACCTCGGATCAATTTTGGAGTAAACAAATCATTTTCCCCGTATGGGGATTTCCCCGGATGAACTTGGGAAGTTCAAGTTCTCAATACAAGTTTATATTATATTTCGTATTTCTCAAACGAAATATAAACATTTTTGGAACTTCAAAAAAATTATATTATAAGAAAATTTATGAGCTTACTTTAGTTTTAAAGAAATATACATCCCTTTACTGACACCCCGTAAAATAAAGAAATTGTTGCCAATCACCTTTGCAATCTATTTGGTTTCATTAACTTTATGTTCGAAGATAATTTTTTTTCTAGTAGTTACACGCGTATTTTTTTCGTTTATTTTCCATATCGAAATCAAATGTTTAAAAATACGAATATTTGCACAAAACTAAGATAAAAATAATCAATTAACAAAAATATTAAATTTAATGAAGTAGAGCAACTTTCACTTCGGTATGAAGGAAAATCGAGCGTAGAGCACACGTCAGAACGCTCCGGCCCAAGGAGCGCGACTAAAGAAATTCGCTAGGATTTTTCCTAATTATTTTAAATATTATTTTAATATTTAAAGAATTATCAAAATTAAAAAAAAAAAATTTTTAAAGGATTAATACTCATTGGTCTTCAACCAACTCGAATAAATTAATGGAAAAAATAACTTTTAGCAGTATTTATCAATCGATTTTGTAAGGCAAAAAATGGGAAATTTAATGAATTTATAACGCTCTAATTAAGAAAATCATAAGTTTTTCGGCAATTGTATTCAGCAGTTTTTAATAACGACTATATAAGGATAATAATGCGCTGATCAGATTTTGTAAATTGTAATCGGTTGCAACGTAGTGAGTGCACAAACTTAGCTCGAAATGATTTTGGGGGAAAGAGACTTATCTTGAAGGCCTGATTAAGGTAACATAAAGTAACTTTATAAATGTGAAAAAATTCACGCGCATTGCGTATATAACACTAATTGATAAACAAGAAAAAAAAATTCAGTTTATCATTTCATTAGCCGGGAAAAAATTGTCAAATAACTTGTTGAAAACGCAATTGAGTATTTGAATGAAAAATTTTTTTGTGATAAATGGAAAGATTATATATTAGTTTTATAACAAAACTGTTTTTATTTTTATTTTTTTTGCAATAATTCAAAAGTTATTTCAAAATAAAAATTAGTCTTTGAATCCAGTACCGAAGACACGCCGACAACTCCCGAAGCGTCACCCGAGCGCGTGTGACGTCATAATGTTAGTTTTCACTCATTGCAGTTGATAGAAAATTAAATATAGTTTGAAAAACTAAACAGGATAAAAAGATAAATTCATGAAATTATTGTATTGTTACCGGGTTTTTATAAGTATACAAAATTTAAATTAAATCCGTCGGTTTATAATGGGTCTAAATCGAATCGAAAGGAGAATTGGTTACATACAAACATATGTTTTAAGCTGATCCTGGCGATCCTTATCAGGATAAATTTATGATATTATTGTATTGTCATCGGACCATGATAAGTGTTCAAAATTTGAACAAAATCCGTCGGTTTTAAGTGGGTCAAAATCGAGTCGAAACTTCGAAAGGAGTCGGTTACATACAAACATACAGGTGAAGCTAATAAAAGCGTGTTAATAATAAATACAGTGTTTTGATCTATTTAATTTTGTTGACATTATTAAATTACATATTAATTATATTAATTGTTAATTATATTATTTAAATTTATATTAAAAACTAGCGGTCCGCCCCGGCTTCGCCCGTGGTACATGTTTACGTTTTCTCTACATAAAAACCATCCTCGTACTTCAAGGAATATAATAAAAAAAGAATTATCGAAATCGGTTCAGCCGTTCTCGAGTTATGCGCTTACCAACACATTTTGCGATTCATTTTTATATATAAGAAGATGGCGAACCTCAAAAGTTATCGTTTTGTACCATTATGTACGAATACTACAAAGGCAACTCCTGACAAAAATCGGTGATCATAAATATATCAACATCAAGAATATTATTCGTAACTAACTATAATAACTAATTCGGAACCAACTAACAAATCGTATGTAAACGCTATGTACTGCAGTTAATAATAGCTATAACATTATGACGTCACAACTGGTGACCAGTCATGGCGCGTTTTTAGTCACGTGATTCTAACTTAAATTTCATCAATTTTTAATTGCTTATAATTAACGGAAAAAAATTTTTTTGTAAGTTATTTGCATTAAATATCAATATTATTAATAATAAAGTTTCAAAATACATAAAAAAAATCAATAATTTTTTTTTATTCAAATACTCAATTTTGCTAGACTGCAGCCTTAAGTAATAAAGTGCCTGTAATTAGTACTTCTATTTTGTTTTATTTACTCTTCTTGATTTACAATTAATTTTAAAGTTGAATCTTAAAATATGGAAATATTAATTTTTTCATAACAGCCTACTAAGCTACTTTGACTTTTGAGTTGTATTTCATACTAGCATTGCCCGCGACTTTGATCGCATGTGCGTTGCTTAAAATTCAAATCAAATTCTCCAAAATGAGAATAATTAATTAATTAAATAGTAATATTTGCATGAAATCGGACAACGGTCTTCCACAATTTTATTTTTTGTATTGATTGTGACTTCGAGATCGGTTTTGGATTTACAATTCGAAAGCGAGCGAAGCCACGGGCTTAACTACTATAAATTGTACCACCTACTACTTTTTCATCAAAAATTTCACCTGATTTAGCGTGGTAACTGGTAACACATTACATATTTTGATCATCTGTGGTCTGACATTCCACTTGTCATATGTCAAAACTCAAAATAACAAAGTTTCAAGGTTTCAAGTTTGCGATTTGCGATGTTGATGTGATGTTGATTCGCAAATGTATATTCTAGTAAACATTTATTAATTATTACATTTAATTTGAAATCCATGCAAAATTAAAATTTAAGATATCTTTTATACCATTGAGGATTTCATTTGATTAAGCTATGGAAGAAGAAGCGAAGAAACCAGTATGCCTAATAATTTTAGGTTAGTTTTGTTATTATTTTGAATGTTTGTGTTTGTTACATTGTATTTTGGTTATAATCAATCTTTATATAGGTATGGCTGGTGCTGGGAAAACTTCATTTACCAGACGACTAGCTGGTAAAGTGATAAATGGCTCAAGACCGTATTTAATTAATTTGGATCCGGCTTGTCGTGAAGTCCCATATCCCGCTAATATTGGTAAGTTAAATGTGTAAAAGTAACTACGTTACAAAAATATATTACGTACATATTGTTACATCTACTTATAAAGGCCTTTTGATGTATAAAGGAATACAAATTTTGCTACTGTGAAAAACATTCACATTCAGGATTCGTAAAGTTTGTTTTTGAATTTATTCTTCCATCCATAATCTAATAAATGATTGCAAATTTTAATGAACTTTCGTATCGGTGCACGTTTCAACAAAAAAATATTTCAGATATTCGAGACACAGTTGATTATAAAGAGGTAATGAAACAGTATGGCCTTGGACCTAATGGTGGTATTGTGACTGCTCTTAACTTGTTCACTACAAAGTTTGAACAAGTTGTGGAACTAATTGAGAAAGCTGGCAAGAAACATAAGTATTGTGTTATTGATACACCAGGTAAGTGTTTGCTTATTTCTTTTTATTCAAGTTTGTACTCATTTTAAAGGAATTGCAAATTGCTTGGAACAAATGACATTAAACAAATATTTTGGAGCTATAATATTAAATGGTAAGCATTTATTCATTCATAATATTATTCATATATTTTAAACATTATTTATTGTTATTGTTCCATAATATTCAGGTCAAATAGAAGTATTCACATGGTCAGCGTCAGGCACCATATTGACAGAAACCTTAGCGTCTTCATGTCCTACTGTGGTTGTGTATGTCATGGACACAGTGAGGAGTGTGTCGCCAGTCACATTTATGTCTAATATGTTGTATGCTTGCTCTATATTGTATAAGACAAGGTTGCCGTTTATTGTTGTTATGAATAAGGTAAGTCTTGACTGTTTATATAATAGCATACACTATTCCTGATTGTTTAAGTTACAAATAACTCATTATTAACTAACATTTATTTATTTATTTGGCTTGCATAAAAAGCTTATAGGAAGTATTTCACAACTATTTTGTTGTATATACTTCTATCGGAATAAGTGGTAGATCTTTTTTGCCTCTCCATACAAAGAAGTATGATTTTCTTACCAATTATAACATTCTACTTGATGTTCATTTGAACATGTTACAATTTCAAGTCTTCAAAACACTGTAAATTAACCACACAATCACTATAAAACATATTTTAATGAATTTTAGAAATGACTACCATATTGTTTACTAACATAACACAATAAATTGTATATTTTTCTTAAAGGAGAATGGGCAAATTGGGCCTGAAACTTGGGCTAAGACCAATACACACGAAATATTGTTATTGTGATAGATCATTACACATACCTTACGAAAAAAATAAAATAAAAAAATAAATCAACCGGGTTCTTGTACAGTCAAGGCAAAAAGTTTTATTTATTTGGCTATTATTTTGCGCACAATAACGGTGTTTTTAATTCGAGTGAAGTAAGTATAAATCTAAATGTCACTGGAGTGACTGAGTTTAACCACAAAAAACGTCTAACTACGTTAAATTATAATAAACACGGTATAGGTACTTGTTACAAAACATAATATTAGTGTATTTCGGTTATTAGAAGGCTTAAGATTAGTACGTATTTGTAAGTGAAAGTGAATTGGAGTAACATAAAGATATTGTCATTGTCTTATAACAGTTATTTATTGCAAAAAATATTATACACAAATAAATAAAACTTGATGTGACTGTAACAAAAACCCGGTTGATTATTTTTTTATATATATTTTTCCCGTTATGTATGTGTTATGATCTATTATAAAAACAATATCTCATGTGTATTGGTCCAACTCAAGGGTTCAGGCCCAACTTCCATAGTAAAATGCCCATTCTCCTTTCATTGCTAAAATAATATCTCATCCACAATTCCAGACAGATGTAGTAGACAATGCCTTCGCAGTAGAATGGATGCGCGATTTCGAAGCGTTCCAAGAAGCACTAGACGCAGAGGGGTCAGGGGAAGGCAGTTCGTATGTGGGCAACTTGACTCGCTCCTTGGCACTCGCGCTTGACCACTTTTATACGGACCTTAGGTGTTGCGGCATTAGTGCTCATACTGGCGATGTGAGATTTATTGTTATTTAAGCTATAGAAAAATATTAATTAGCTCATCATACACAATTTATTTTTGAAAGAAAGAAAATATATTTATTTGTACCATTAGCATATAAATACAGTTATTATAACAAGAAAGTTAAAATCGATTTTGAGTTTCCTTCTAAACCACACTTTTATCATCATGAAATTATATGAATTATGCAATTAATGTTATATTTTGATTCTATTTTAAGGGAATTGATGAGTTCTTTAAACTGGTTGATGAGGCCGCTGAAGAGTATGAGAGGTAAATACTTAATAATAATAAGTGGTATGATATAAATATCTTCTAATTGTAAAGTTTTCCAACAATTTACATTATTAACTAAAGTGGTTATTAATTTAAATATTACGACAATTATGAACATATTATTATAGTGGTATAGAGAATATTTCATGATAAATACATTATACTTAGTTTATTTATTAATTTCTCCTTTGAATTGCAGGGAATACAAAGCGGACTGGCTGAAAATGCGAGAGGAAAAATTGGCAGAACAAAAGAGGAAAGAGGAGGAATTGAAAGAGGATAAACAAGGTATGATTTAAAATTTTATGATTTTTGAAGTGAAAACTTCTTTAGCGGCGTTGGGTATAAAATCTTAAACTCGCGTCAGGACACGTGGCCTGATCGAAAAAGCGTAAGACGGATGGATATCAAACATGCTCAACGTTAATAATCAAGTTTTCACTTCTGCCGGCACTCCCGGAGTGCAACCCGTCTTTTTTTTTGATCTTGATTCGTAGATTTTTAGTTTCGTAGTATTAAAAAGCTTCATCAACGAATAATATTTTAAAGAATAAATTTAATTTCGATATTTTATTATTTTTCATCATTATTTTTTAGTTGATGACAAAGACACAGTGATAGACAAGAAGAAACTCATAGAGGAAGTGATGGTTGGGAGGGAGAGAAGCGATATGTACCTAAAGCATCCCGCCAATGAGAGCTCTAGTGACGAAGAGGGTACGGAAGACCAAAAACCTGAGATGGGTATGTTTTTTATATAGATAAATCTTCTATGATGTATAGACGTAATAGTTTGATAGTTATTGTTAGGACTGGCTTATAAATGATGAATTTGGTGAACATACAAAAAAATAAACATTTGAAATTAGAAACCACCCTATTTGAAGCTGGTTATTTTAATTCTTATACAGGCATTTCTAAATATAATTAGTAAATCTGTTAGACCAAAGGTCCAAAATGGCGTATCACGTCGGAGCCGGGGCAAGCAGCTAGTAAATAAATATAAATGTCAAAATATCTATTATCTGTTTTTATTATTTAAAAATGTATTTAATTAAAGTAATTAATTGTTGTCGAATTTCAGATGACAAGCCAGAAGATGTGTTAGCTTTTCAAGAATTTATCAAGAAACATGTAAAACCTAATCAGAGTGAAAATAATACTTAAAACCATTGTATATACTTAAGCGGTTAATAAATATGTATAATGTCTTTTTATAATTTAGTTTCTTTTCACTTTATCATTGCAATGATTTTTCAACACAATTTATTTCATCTGCATAGACATTAGAAGCGTTAGTTCTATAAAATATATGAAGATTTAGTATAAGTTTTATTAAAGTAAATAAAGGCATGATAAGAATCTCATATCTAATGTTACATGTTTATTATTATGTAATAATTCAGATAAATACTTTGGAAGGCGTATTAGTTAATAAATAGTAAAAAAATGTTAAATATGATTTGTAAATTGTAAAAGATTTAAATAAGTAGTCAACAATTTCGGTCAAATTATATTTATTAAAACTCACAGAGAGGTTGGCATAATAGGAAATTGCATATACCATTATTAATTATTGGATTTTGAAAATTATCAAGTTTGCATATTACCATCAGAAATGTAAGAGTAGTATTTTATTTAGTTAAGAAAAAAATGATACCTAATATCTTATAGGTATTTCTATAAAACTTATATACTTAAATGTAAATAAAATACAAAAATCGTGATGCAAAAAAATTATAATTATTCTGAGCTCAATATATTGAGACAGGATTTTATGAGTCTTATATGTAACTTAAGTATAAACAATTAGTAAACAAAACTATTTGTGATATTCGTACGGTGAAGCCTTAAATCTCTGATGGTATTTGCTGTCAATAAATATAACAATTATCTAATTATAACTAACCTAAATTCGAGATTGGAACTAAAATATACACAAAATAAAATGCATTGTTAATAACAATCTACTATCACTAGGATTTGATTCAAACAATTGCTAAATGTTCAAAGTGTGATTTAAAAACTAAATTACAAAGGTACGTTGGATACAATCAGTAAAATTAAGTGATAAAATCATAAATAAATAATTACTAATGTGTAAGTAATTAAAATAAATCCCTGTTTAACGTAAATTATAAGTACGCTAGTTGGCCGAGTAGTTACAAAAAGTGATACTAAATGAGTGATTAAATAATAAAAATAAGTTTAACGGTTAAACTAGTAACCAAATAAACAACAAAGGCAGAATGGATAAAAACTGCTGTAATATTATAAAACTAAATTTTCTAAAAATTCAAAACTCGCAAAACAATTTTAAGTAGATAGCTGAATGTTACAAAATAATGTTGAATAGCAACATAATATGTATCATAATATATGATCAAACGAACTTCAGAGTGAAGTTCGATCATTATTATATGAATCGCTTCATTCGAAGATATTATTTACTATGTAGTTCCCTTTTTCAATGCTAGCAACCACGCACGCCTTTAGATTTTTTTTTTTTTTTCATATTGAGGATATTACGACCTGACAAGTATTTGCTCGCTTTGAACGATATTCATTATTTTTAGAGTCTAATCTTACAAAACTTTGGGTTAGGGTGTGGTGGGTGTTAATATCTTCGAATGAAGCGATTCATATAATAATGATCGAACTTCACTCTGAAGTTCGTTTGATCATATATTATATTTCATCGCTTCATTCTTCAGATATTATTTACTATGTAGATGTTAAGAGATAAAAGTTTTGTAAGAACCATTTTGGGTGCAAGTTTAGAATAAAACGTAAACATCAATATTATTAATTTTGTATTATAAATTAACGAAAATATAATTAAATACTATTTCTGTAAAATCGATTATGCAAATTCGTTCTCATTAAATACATTAAGTTTATGCAAAGGTTTTGGAATGTTTTGTCCAACCAGCAGTTTTACGTATATTATACACCACTAGCAGAGGCAGCAGAAGTTGAAGCGTGTCTTGTGCTATGTGAATTAAATATTGAAATGTTGACACTACTTTTCGATAACACATTTTTGATCCAACAACTTATTGTTGGAGTTGTGGCAGGTTTATTCGGTTTTGTAAAAGTAAGTAATAATCTATTTTCCTCATCCTTCCTAAAGTGTTTTGTGACATAGATATAATCAGACAGTGCAGTAGCGGGGCAAATACTTATATTTTGTTTGAAATATGGAAGTTTAAGAAAAGGTTAATCTCTACCTGGAGCTGAAGTTTTTACGAGGTCTGTAATGAAAAAATTTAGCAGGCAGTGATGCCTGAGAAATAAATATTATTAATATTTATAAAAGATAACGTCTGCACTCGCTGTGCTGTACACAGCGCTAATAAAATTACTAATTTTTTATTCAATTGTTCCAATTTTAAGTTTCTATTAGGAAACCAGCTTAAGATATGGTTCAAAACTAATTGTGGGTCCCAAGAATAATTGTATTTAGGCATTCATCTGACCCGATATTATTTCCTAATATTAAAGATAGGCAGACGTGTGAGTTTAAAGTACCATACGAAACCCCTTTGTTAAACTCTTCTGTTATAAATGATATGACAGCCGCTACTGTACTCTCAAAATTGGAAATATTCCAATTTAGACAAAACTGCCACCATAATTGATATGTTACGTTATAATATTGCTTCTTAGTGTTACTCGAAAGCGATGCCAACATTAGTTAGATAGCTTCCCATGGCATGTATCTCCGTAGGAAGGCTTCACGGAGAGCCTCGCTGCAGCCAGCGTTAGATGTGAGTGCAGTGGGCGCTGGACTGGGATGAGAATGCGTTAGATTCGTACCTATCTGTTTTCAAATATATAATTTTTGATGATATTAGCTCTCTGACGAGAGGGAACCATGGCTGCGAAGGCCACCACGGAGAAACTTGTATCCCACACGCTTCGTATCGACTTCGATATCGATTCAACTATTTTTTGTAAACATCTCAAAATAAAAGTAAATGGGGAAATGCGTAAAAATTTATATTATTCTAATTTATGGTGAATGCGTCGACACATGACGCATCAGGGTCGAGATGCCACGACACTTACTTTCTGCATTTAGTATTGTACCTAATGCTCTTCCAAATTTTTTGATATGTTTCATTGCATAAACTCCATTCGATATCCGGATTTATTCTTCTTGGCTGTGTCAGTGTCGACGTTATTTTTACTATTAATACCTATAAGACGCGAACCACCATATGTTTCGATGCTCGCATCATTGCCACAGTTACTTTGTTAGTTTGTTAAGGTGGAGAAATTGTATGCCACCCATTTTATTTATGTTACTAACTGCAGTTTTGTTATCAATTCGTAATAATATTGCACAATTAGAATAGGTGTTTGCGAATGTTTATAAATTTAAAAATGCAGCTCTAAATAATTTATGAGATAGATTTTTTCACATTCTTTCCATGAACCATGCACTCGTTTATTACCTATTGCAAAAAGACCCCAACCTGTCCTTGAGACATTTGAAAAAATACCTAATGTAAATTTTGGAGATTTCATAAAATTTGTTTTATATATTATGTTGTGACCACCAATTTAATTGTTATGTTGATTTAAAAATAAAGACACTAACGACACGAATTCTCGGATTGTGCAAATAGGTAATTTTGAAAATTTATTAATTAAAATATGTGCAATGTTATTACGTTTATCATCAGGCAAAGAAAGTTAGGTTACATGAATCATATAGGTATAACCCCAAGGAATTTACATTTTTGACTTGGAACCAATGAAGTTTTTTCAATAGTGATTACCAAGCCTAGACAAGATAATAGTTTTATTGTCTCTTTTAAATTATTTAGGCATTCAGTATAATTTTTACCTGTACATAAAATATCGTCGAGGTAAATGACAGACTTAGAACCTCGGCTTAAGAATGCTATAACTTCCTTCATTAATATAGTAAACACTCTTAGCGCAATAGAAAGACCATAGGGCATAGCTTTAAACTCTTTAAGTTATGCTATTACCTTTGTTATTTATGAAAAATTTGTGAAATACCGGCTCAATTGGCATTAAAAGGTAAGCTTCTTTAAGGTCTATTGTAGCCCATGAAACATTTTCGGGAATAAGTTTCGACGCCGTCCTATGATCTTCGATTTTTAAAGTGACATTTTTAATATAAATTTATTAAGATTAAGTATGAATTTTTTACCGCCGTTTGATTTATGTGCTAAAAATATATTTGGGATATATTTGCCCTTTACTGGGTTACAAACATGAATATCTCCCAAGTCTATAAGGTTATTTATTGCCACAGGCATGTCAGCTTTATATTGCCCCGACCAAAATTAAGTACGCACTGAATTTTGAAAAACTTCATTAAAAAATGGTAAATCCACACCGTCTTTAACCCATTTAAGAACGGTTGTATTATTAGTAATTTTACGCCAACAATCGTAAAATAACGTAACTAAATCTTTATTGTTATTTTGGTGCACAATCTTAGCTCGAGCTGGTCATCTTTGGCTACGAAGAGGGGATTGGTCTTTGTATGTCCCTCTTGTAACCTCCTCGCCCCCCCCTGTTTGACTGAAAGCGAGAAGGTGTCTGCCAGTTTCCCTGGAAACTATTGCGAGATGTGTGTGCTGTATGAGCATGTGAACTATAAGGTTTTGGTGTAATAACCTTCGAAGCTTTTATTTTATCCGATACATTGTCTCCAAACAATGTATTATCCCTTTCAGAATGATCGACAACTTGCAAAAAAGTTTTGTCTAAACAAGGCCTAATAAACTTTTTTCTTGATTCCGTTTGTCGATGATGGAGGTCCGAGAATATGCGACATATACACTTATAAACTTATTGGCCTCCATCTTATATTTCTTACTACGAACTAAGAACTTGTTCTTACTACGTAAACAGGGGATTATTATTAACGCCTGTTATAACGGCCCCCAATTATTGCCAATGCAAATTAACCATTTTCTTATCCCAGAATTTACCGGATTCAGGGGTAGCAGCCTGAATCTCCGAAATTTACGTAGGAGCCTGGAGTAATACGCAATTTTCGGGAATCTAATAAGTTTTTAGAAAACTTTCTTAAGGATCGGCAACCATATTTTGGCGAGACTTTCGTGAATTTTTTCACCATATTCTGGAATCACATCATTAGCCTCGCCCAATGCTGCTAAGATATCAGGTTCTAAGTCGACAGGCTCCGATTGAGGGGCCGTGGTATCAACCGTTACTGGTTCATTTGCTTGAAGCGCAGCTGAATCCGTCGTAATGTACATAATTCCCGGCAAAGAATTTGTCGGTGGACCGTTTCTAGGATATCTGGATCCGGTAACAAAAAATTTTGTTATCGAGGGTACTTATAAAATTATGATTTAGGGTTATTTTATTTTTTAACATAAGTTGATATTCAACTAACAAACCATCGTGCTATTATCTCGAATAGCCTCCTGGTAAGCTGGTAATTATTAAACAAGTAATTACTAATTATATATGTACCAATAAAGATTTATAATTTTCCAATAAAAATACCTAGTGATATCATCGCGGATATCCTCCCGGCTTTTATTTTTATTTTTTATTCTATTAAAAATTTTCGATTTTAACCTTCGTGATGCTATCTCGAACATCCTCCCGGTATAAATATGTATATCAATACATTAATGATATTTAAGTATGTACTCGAAAGTAAAAAATTACATAACCTTTGTGATGCCATCGCGGACATCCTCCCGGCATAAGTTGAATAATATGTAAATATTATTTCACTTCTAGAAGTCATGAACTATTAAATTACCTTTGTGATGCTATCTCGAACATCCTCCCGGTATAAATATGTATTTCAATACATTAATAATTCTTAAGTATGTACTCTAAAGTAAAAAATTACATAACCTTTGTGATGC
>CAJQZN010038471.1:0-15221 GCA_907164685.1 Colias eurytheme | reverse complement strand
TGCATTGCATAAGGTTTGAATAAGCAAGTTTTTATTTGTACGGCTGTTAGGTTATAATTAGGCTGCTGTTAGGTAACTATAAGTGTTCGATTGACGGGTCATTTCATATATTCAGAAAGTTCGATATCGGCTTAAAAATATTTTTCGAATATAATACGGCTTGAATAAAGTCTGCAAACATTGTTCTGTTGTATTTTTGTTTACTGAAAATATTTTGCGAAAACCTGCCAGTCGAATATTAATCCACTGTCGAATATTAATTGAAAATGTTACAACGCTCTATGTTACTTTAACACACGTCACATGTTTTTTCAACATTCAAACATAAAATTCATAGACAAAAGTAGGTAATATCCAAGCAAGCTAATAAAATACCTCTTTAATCCCATAATATCCAAATAGATGGAAATGTAACATCAACACGATGCACTAAACAAACATGAAAACAAAGACGTGTGGATATTAATTGCAAACGGGATATTAATTGCAAACGGATTGATATCTCGTAACTATAATATGAAACAGTGGTGGCATTGAAAGGAAACGTTGAACCGTGACGCGGACGGCTTGCCAGATAAATGGCATTGTGGGCTGTGGGCTGCCAGTCGACGGGGCAATCTTGCTTATTTTCAATTAGGTCGCTTTATACGTCTTTAGGAGGTATATGTCCTTAATTTGATTTAAGTAGTAATAGCACATCCCGGTTTTGACTGAATGGAAACGGATAAAATAATGTTTTAGTCCACGCACGATAAAGTATTGGAATATTGTCGATTTGCATTTGGCTCTTGTTACAAATATTCAAACGTTAAATCTTCATTTTTATTTAATGAACAATAACAGGTAGATTAATCATGCTAAAAGGCAATCGACACATCAAAATAACACTTTTTTGTCGACCGTACAAACGAAAGTGCATACTTGTGTAATTGTTATGCTAATTATTCGCGCAAATGCACACATCTAAAATATCTGGTTGAAATTGGAAATCGCAAGCAGTATCCGCAGAACAAATGGTTATCTTAATTCAGCGAGCTTTCACCGATACTATAATGGGTTTGGAAAGCACGTAGCAACAGAGAGCTCGCGGAGGGTCGATAAATCCTGCTTCCTGTCGCGTGGGCTGCTCCGGCGTAAGAGGGCTGATGGTGTTGTGATTGTTGCCGACTTGTGCGTGGTGCGTACTGTGTAGGGACAGTAACGAAGAAAAAAGAATAAATAGATGACTTTCAGTAGTTAGGTATGTTTTAATTAGTTATGTCCTGTGTAATTTATTTTATTTTTAGAGTGAAAACTTGTTCCTCTGGGCATTTAGATAAATAAGGTGTATATCTGCTACTATGTATTATAAATCCGATTAATTTGTATGAGAAAATATATGTAAAATGAAAATTCTATAGTTTTTTCTTGCGATGATAAAAACTTGAAGCGGGTCGAGCGATAACGTGAAGTGCACACGAGAGATGGTGTGCTGGTTATATAATGTGTAAAGTAAATCGTAATGTTTGCCATTTAATAATAACTTAACAACGCAAACAATTATATTGGCGTGCTATTTTTAACATATCTATTTCAAGAACCGATTTAATGGCCGGCTAAAGAGGTCATTGCTGGCACTAGCGTAATTTACCTCGTAAGTTGTATGATTAAGGATAATAGGCCGTTCGCGAGACTCAAACTGTTCAATCTGCGCTTTCGGAGAAATGTTCACTAGCGCAGTTATCTTTCTCGTATTGAATGCTGCCTTGTAAATTATCGCTAACGTGTCAATTATGTAAATTTTCTGCTTTGGAATCGATGTGCATGCGTTCTAAAACGGTCTCGTTGTAGTATGGTATGATTTTCTGGCTTATAAAGAAAATATGCAATAATATCTTACAAATGTAACCACAAAACGTTTAAGTATAAAACAAAGCAAGCCGTACTGAATTAGTATATCACACGCCAGCTCAGTCGGCAGGTTTCTACTAGCGCACTTTCACCGCCAGTGTCCCATTTACCAATACCGGGGTGGTTCGTGGTCCGTGGCACGCCCACGTCAATTGTTGGACTTGCCACTGCAACTGCACTTGCAACTGTTTATGGACCCCGAAAAGCTGGACGATATATCTAAGGATTTCATCCAAAGATCCCATCAAAGTTTTAGGTATGATGGAAATTGTAATAAAAAAGAATTATCTTGATGGTAGAAAGAATAAAATGCATTGAAAGTGTCCAATATACATTCTCAAATTTGATGCATTAGGTAGTAAAGAACATGTGAAAAAAAATTACTAAAACTATACACTTACTATACTCCAAGGTGATAGTTTTCTTCGGACCAAAGCAAAAAACGTCCACCAACTCTTAAAAGCAATGTTCGGTTTGTAAATCTTTGTATATAGCCTAGCATCTCCGTGCCCGCTCCGTACGCGCCTTATTGTAATTTATAGCCGTACATTAGAAACCGATCTCTTTGTTGTACATCGTAATGATAAGGTCGCGAAAACATCGTTATTTATTGGCCAAACTCTGGGTCGGTAAAAATAGCTTTATTGTGATCGTAACGTATTGATTTTGAACACAAACAACTGGATTTATTTCTTTCCAATGATACCGTTTCGCCCGGTGATACACAAACGAATAACTATTCAAATTTCAAATATTCAAATATCAGAGATCAAGATCATCTTTGGGTTACAAGTTCAAAATCTAAATATGCACACTCTCGGCAAATCCGCCTACTCATTTAATCCTACTTTATCATGACTACGACGTAAAATATTATATGATATGATAAAATGTCCATCCTAATGTGACTTTATTTAGATACTAGCGGTCCGCCCCGGCTTCGCCCGTGATACATGTTTACGTTTTCTCTACATAAGAACCATCCTCGTACTTCAAGGAATATAATAAAAAAAGAATTATCGAAATCGGTTCAGCCGTTCTCGAGTTATGCGCTTACCAACACATTTTGCGATTCATTTTTATATATAAGATTATTTATTAACGAAGATTTGCAGGTCATTGCTCAAGTTCGTGGACAAAAACTAACCCTTTCCCATAGAAATTAGATTGTTTCACGTGAGCAGCGATCGTTAAATTAAATTAGTCATACAACTACCAATAAATTATAAAGATTTCCCTTGTTGTAATTTTGTCATAATCCTATGACAATTCCCCTGCGACGTGTAACCTTATTTCCAGTATTACATTTTCTACTACAGGTAAGTAAATTAATTTTATTAGAAATAATGGTTCATTACTACTTTCTAATATCATTATAGCTCCACCGTTTCATTACCAAAAACTTTATATTATAATCCAACGATTTCCAGAAAAGAAGTGCAACTATTAGTGACACATCGTCTAATAACGACACTAAGTTAACTCATAACTCAAAGTCCTCTACAGACACTTAAAAACGTAATTAAAACGTAAGCAATACAAAGCTGTAGGTACTACTCCGGTAACATAATATTTAGCAGCAGGAAATAGCAGCGATTAACCGGAATGGTCTCACCTCACCCTCCCGGGAGAGGAATGCGAGGTTCCCTCATTAAGTGTTACACCGAGATTAATTGCCGCGGTTATTTTAAGGCTTTACCGGTACTGGCTATGGCCTTTCATTGGTCCCTTTGTTAAGCCTTAGATATGTAGTGAACCTTGGGTTAGATTTCGTAGTGGATAAGATTCAGTAAGGGAACTGCTAGTGTCCCCCCAACGGTCCAGGCCTTGTCGCGGCGGAGGGGCTCAGTAGCTCAGAGTTATGGCCCTCTGAGTGAAGCGAAATTGGACCAGCGAGGGGCTGAACGGCTGGTTTAGAGTCGGGGAGATTCGACCGGCCCGACGGCCAGGGCTAGGTGTGGCCCAGCGGCCGCTGTGTGCGGCGTGGGATGGCGACCAGAGGTCGTGGCTTGGCGGACCCCGTGTCCACTAGGCAAAGGTGGCGCTGAACGGCAGTTGGGGTTGGAAAGCCTCGACTGACCCGACGGTAGAGGTCCTGTTTGTGGGCCAGAGAGGAGCCGGCTTTTATGCGGCGGTGGATGGCGGCCAGAGGTCGCGGCGCGGCGGGCTCGCTGGTTTAGCAAGCCACGCCGTGCAGCGGAGGGCGGGATCCCGACGCGTCATTGTGATGACGCGCGGAGACTCCTGCAGAGAGGTGTGGGGCGGCGGCCGCTGTAAAACGGCCGTCTGCCAACTCGTAATCCGGTCCGTGGGGCCGGACCGAGGGCCGCCACCTCCGGTGAGGTGGGGGCTGCGAGGTAATCTCTATAAAAGTGCGCCGGAGGGTCCCCCGACGTGTATTTCACACATCGGAGGACCTTCCGGCGTGCACCCTCCGGCCGGAAGGTGATGGGGTCGGGGGTTCGGGGGAACGCGGATGATGGAGCGGGGAAAAATCCATTGTCTGCGCGTTGGTGGCGTAAGCCTTCGTTCCAGCAGCCACCAGCGAGGGGGGTTCTAGTGGTGGGCCTGGAAACGGGCATCTGCTGGGCGGGACACGCGGTAGAGTCGTAACCGTTCCCGCAGTTCCGTCCAAAGCAGCGCGATGGAACAGAGTGGGGTTTTAGTCGGTAGGAATCCGACATAACCACGGCTCCATCCCCGGGAGCCGGGGGTATCTAAGAAGATTTCCCCACTATATAAAAAAAAAAAAATAAAAAAAAAAAATAAAAAAAAAAGGGAACTGCTAGTGTTCAAATTTAAAGGAAATTTATTGTTATTCCTATGCCAAATTATTGTTGTAGGTACATTAAACATTTCATAATATTAATTTTGATAAAAAGAGGAAAAGTGAGAACACGCCATCAGTTATTTATATTTAGCATCATAAACTTATTTGTTTAATATTTCACGTTGACTACCAAAAATAAACAACAATCTGTTATAGAATCACGTCCTCAATTACATAAAAGTGCCTACACTAAACAGCATCATGTCCTAAGCTGCACACACGCCCAGTGTATTTATAATTTCTTCCACGTTAGCAACTCCTTTAATACACACGGTACTTCAATTATGGTAATGAGATCGTTACAGGCGTGATTCACCATCCGTCCCAGTGGTGATTCATGCGGTGATGCGGCCGATGTGTGTGACGATGTAGTAACCATTGCACGTGCTGGTCCTTCTGTAGGCCTGTGTAAAGGATAAGGGAAAGCTTTACAATTTGGGTGGATTATAGGTAAGAAAGAAGTAAACAATGATAGTGATGCAGATGGTTTCTGGTGGTGGAATAATTGCTAAAATGCCAAATTAAACAGCAGAAACGTTGTAATGAACGCAGGAGAATAATTATAAAGAATAATTTTGCGGGTGATTGGAATGCTAAAATTACAAATGCAAAGAGCATTAAGGTTGTTTCTTTAAAACTTAAATTTTTGTTACCTACATTTGTTTAGTATTTTACAACAGGAAACGCGACGATCGTTTACATACAAAAACACATCTGACCAGATTGAAAATGAATATGTTATACCCAGTTATAACAGTAACCAAGCACGCTACCAAAATTTGCATTAAGAAATTGATAAAATCGCGTGTCCGACGATACCCATCATTACATTCATGAACGGCACCGTTATTTTGCGTATGTTTTTGCGAATTGAGCAAAAAGTGCACAGCGCCGGCGCGTATTGACGCGAGACAAAAAGTATCAAGATTTATATGGTAGTGCCGTAGTAAACACGAATCGAGTATCGGCAGATGTGTTTT
Source organism: Colias eurytheme (assembly GCA_907164685.1). Taxonomy (NCBI): domain Eukaryota; kingdom Metazoa; phylum Arthropoda; class Insecta; order Lepidoptera; family Pieridae; genus Colias; species Colias eurytheme. The sequence goes on along the minus strand of CAJQZN010038471.1, from coordinate 9,521 downwards.
TATCTAAATGAAAACTTATCCGAGGATTTATTACTTGAAATTGCGGTTAAACGAACGATACTGGCTGCGCACTTGGTAATTTTCGACTCGAGTTGCGGAGCTCGACTGCAAAGTGGGAATTACTCATGTTCGAGCTGACGTGCACTAGCTTTCCAGTTTTATTGAGGTTTAGTTACAATATCTGTTGGGTTGTAATGCCATTAAACATCCGTAAATGTTAGAATATTTTAAAACATTACTCCATATCCATAACTATGAAATCAATATTGATTGTCATTATGTTTACTAAACACTCAGAAGTCTCGGAATTCTCGGTGGTTGAAAAAATAATGGAAGAACAAAATATGTAAACGTTGCGAAACTTGACACTTTTGTATTTGTTAAAGTTTGCCGACAACACACTGTTCATCGGTTCTGCGAAAATCTTTTAATGTGTTTAAGATGTTACGATGTTGTTCATTTATTTTGCTAAGCAATAATCTACTTAAAAGATTTGGATAATCCGTTGTTGTAAGGCATTAAATGTTCTCACTGCCAGTACCTAAATAAAACATTTTACAAGAAAATAATGTTTTACGAACAAATAACAATTAGGAGACGATACAAATCCCGAAACGATTGGTAAAGCCGTTGAACAATTTTAGAGAACGTCTCTAAAGGATTTTTTGCGACGCTAAGTCCCAACCTATAAACTTGGTGAAATTGAAGTTTCATGAAATGAAAGGCTTTTAGGCTGTGCCCTTTGGCTGTGCTCCGTTAACCTACAAAATAGTTCTAAAGCGAAGCCGCGTGCTTCCCGAGGCTAAAGTCTTATTACATTACCACAAAATTGAAGATTACTCTGCAATCAGGGACTCAATCTTGCAATTGGGACGGTTTATCAATAAGATTCTTTGAGTGTTGTTATCCATAGTACAATGCTTTATATAACTGCTAATCCTCTACAGCAATAACTTTATTTTACATCCAAATTATGTACATACCTATAATTGTACTTGAATTAATTAAACATGTTTGTGTTAACTTTGAAAATTAGATTTTCCATCGTCACCAATTTTGGGCGTTTACTCCTTCGCGTCCTCGTTTCAACAATATATCAAAGTCAAATTAATATTCCTCTTGTCAATGATAGTATTGTTCACGATTCTGACTCATGTAGCAAAATGAAATTATATATTTCGGCGTCCAAGTGGAAAGTTTTACGCTAAGTTCGTACCTACGTAGATAAGTGAAAATGCACCGATAAATTTATTGAATACTGGCATGCTGTAATAAAATTTAATACGTATTAATTTTCCTCGGTAGTGCAGCCATGATGACGCAGAATGTTTTATCACCGATCTGTACTATATAAAATGATATGATGAATAGCATGTGACGTATGGCGTGCGAATTTTTCCTAAGGTCGACGGGTTTGTACTGTATCAATTTGCTTGTATGTAAGTGCTCTATTTCTAGAACAATAAATGTGTAAATTTCTGATCACTTGCGGTTGGCAGTGACTGGCACGAATTTTAGGAAAATTTTGGTAATTGTCTCTAGAATTTCGACGAATTAAAAGCCTTGCAAAGCAGTAATAAAAACGCGTTTTTATATAAATTTATACGTTATGTTATAAATTCTGGAAATTTTCTGCATGCATTAGCGCACCACAAAATAATAGCTGTAATAACTATTTATAGCGAACTACACGCCGGCAAGTGGCAACAAATTGCCCTCATCTCTTTTATTTATTAGACGCTACAAAGTGTCTCGATGTATCTACGAAACAATCAATCGCATTTAATCCGAGAGCCCATCGAAATGCAAACGTGGCAACACTTGATTATAAACGCACAGATGTTCCAACGTTATGATTTATTCCCCTACATCGGTGGCTGATAGTGACAAATCGTCCGCAGAGAGTTGGGGCTACGTGAATCCGTGGCCGTCGGCGCCCCGGCTGCAATCGTTATAGGCACCATGACTGGCCCAAGCGTTTGACATTTTTTTGAAAATCATCTCCTTTTGTCATTGTTTGCGTAGCTGTGTGTTATTGTAGTTGGTTGATCTTATAATAATACTAGAACGCCTCTGTGTCGGCACAGATTAGAGAATAGTTACTTGGTGTCGGTTTAATATTTTTGTCGTTCATGAAGTTAATGCCATTTATATTAGAATATTTAACTGTATTTTAGTTATTACTTTACTCTTGTATTTAATAGATGTTTGATAGCGAGTCGATGCTATCTACGAAAGATACTCGCGCGTACGGAAATTGTTAATAATATTTGGCAATATGTGACGACAATGTGAACGCTTTGGCGCAGAAATATTCCACAGAGGGCTCCATCCCAACAGAGCCCGCGTAATCGGATTACCTTATTATGAAAACAGAAAACGTTTTATTTGCCGCCTTTATCGAAACATAGCTACGAGGATTAATTTTGATTTATTAGAAAAGTGATTTTTTTTATTATTTAATCCTATTGGAATGTTGGTAAGAATGGGAATAGTCAAAACAACCAAAAGATTTAAAAATTTTAACCCATTGAGCCCCGAACGGCCAGATCCGGCCGCGATACAATAGAGTTTCTATTGTGTCTGTGATTCCGGGGCCTGATGGATTAATTAAGGAAACCCTGTTATGAAGCCATGTATCACCGAAGTCATTATGCGCATCGCGAACTATAAATATAATGAAAGATTAGGGCAATAAACGTATTTTGGAGCAGCCACTAATTGGCCAGCGGCTGGTGGAATCGGCCAAGGTCCCCGGCTTCCAACGCGTGACGTCACGCCGGCGTGAGGCAGGTCGTAAAACATGATAACGATATCAACTATCGCCGCGGTTACTGTACTCTAGTTAAACGTGCAGTATGTAAACTTACTTAATATTGTGTTGAAATGGGTTTTTGTTTGTAAGTTTTTTTTTTCAAGGTGCAATAAAGCGATTTTATGATAGATTTGTCAGATAGAATAATATTCTTTCTGACAAATCGGGCGAAGCCGCGCCGAGTAACTAGTTGCTAGTAAGGTATATGTAAAATGTTCTATGGTATTGTATTCCCAAGCTTCTCTGAAAGAATTACCTGGAATGTTCAAAACGTAGTTAGCAACATTTTGCTATTGTTCCACTATGCAGCGTGGATTTAACAATTTAATGACGGCACTCTTATACCGTCTGGTGTTTTAAAAAGTAATTTTCAGTGCGTTTATAATAAACAGTAGATCGTTTTTGTGAATAGTATAATATTATATTATGAACGCCTTAGTAATTGGTAGTACGTTGTTGTTGATATTTTTATATATTTTGCTGATTGTATGTTTTATGTTAAGATTTGTTTGTTGAAAAGGTGACACCTGAAATTGCTTACAATATCAAAAAGATCAATCATAATTGGCCGTTAGTGGCAAAGCGTGGGGTACTGAATCTTCAGGACTAATAATTGGCGCTTTCGATTGACGTCACAGACACTTGCGCACACAACCGCCATGTTTACGGCTGACGTTCGTTTTCAGTTTCCATGCTGACTTTCTAGATCGTAAATTTCGCCAATTCTTTGATAATAATAGACGTTTTTAATGTTATAGCGTCGTTGTTGCATAATGCATTGGATGAGTTGTGATGCTTGTTGTTTTCGATGTATGTATGTTTATATTTGAACGAACAGATGTATTGTTTTCATATTTTTTAATACCTCTGCGGTTCAACATGCATAAGTAATCTTGTTGTTTGGTTGAACAAAACGGCTTTGTTTTGTATAACCAACTAAAATTCATCGTCAAATAAAATTCGAAACATGTATTGTATTCATTTTAGTGGCGTCTCTCTATAGAACGATGTATGTGAAAAATAGATAAAGCAAAGATTAAAATACAAGTCGCTAGCTAACAATGCTAGCGACTATATCCATACTAATATAAAGCTGAAGAGTTTGTTTGTTTGAACGTGCTAATCTCGGGTACGACTGGTCCGATTACAAAAATTATTTCGGTGTTAGGTTATCCATTCATCGAGGAAGGCTATATAATCATCACGCTAAGACCAACAGGAGCGGAGCACTGCGGGTAAAATCGCGGAGCACAGCTATTATGAATATAAAGGCTATCAAGAAATGGCAGTTACCATTGTGTAATAATGGTCTTATTTGAGACCACTTAAAATCGTATTTTAATTTGTACGTGATAAGAGTGTATAAAGCATAAATAACGAAAAATTGCGATTGACTAGGGAATCAGGGCTGTTGCTTTTCGATCTATTTTTATTATCCTCGGGGATAGGAAAATGATGAGGTTTTCGTACAAATGTATCTAATGCCCGTTTCTAAACATAGTTTATATAAATATGACCTAGATGTTTGTAAACTTGTCCTATGATAATGACCTACGCTATTAAATCAATGTAGGTAAATTTGTAGTAGATTGTATTGTGATTGTAGATTGTGACCATTTGTAGTAGTTTATGGACCATATGTAGCTTGTAGTTTTTGGTCTAACATCTTATCAACTATTTTCTTTAAGTAAAACGATCTATCTATACTAATATTATAAAGCTGAAGAGTTTGTTTGTTTGTTTGGACTCGCTAATCTCAGTCCGATTTGAAAAATCGTTTCGGTGTTAGATAGCCCATTTGTCGAAGAAGGCTATAGGCGGGTGCAAGAGCAATGCAGGTGAAACCGCGGAGCACAGTTAATTAAACAATATTTATAATATTCACTAAAGCAAACAGGGGCATCAATGAATTACATTCAATATGCCCGAGCAACATTGTAAATGGGAAAGTCGGCGAATGTGGTGTTTTACAATTAAAAGCAATAGCGGTAGGAAAGCTTGTCCCCACTGCGACATTGGAAAAGTTTTAATTGCGTTATTAAGTGCTAATGCGACGTTAATCGTAACCGATTTCAATTGCGTTTATATTTATAATTGCTTAATGTTTTATAAGGATTACAAATTGAAGTGGTTGGATAGGTTTTCGCTTTATCTTGCTGTATTCATGGCTTCCTTTATATGTTTACTAGGTTTCTGCCCGCGGCTTCGCCCGCGCAATCAAAGAAAAACCCGCATAGTTCCCGTTCCCGTGGGATTTCCGGGATTGCGTCATTTTCCCGGGATAAAAAGTAGCCTATGTCCTTTCTCGGGTATCAAAATATCTCCATACCAAATTTCATGAAAATTGGTTCAGTAGTTTAGGCGTGATTGAGTAACAGACAGACAGATAGAGTTACTTTCGCGTTTATAAAATTAGTATGGATGTTAATCGGTGATATTTGTGTTTACGCTGTTTCCTCTTTTGTATATGGTTGTTGGAACACGATCTTTTTTCCGTTTTTTATTTGACATTCTACTTATACATATATCACTGTTACATTATGCAATTACTACATTTTTCATATTGGTAGGGCTAGAGTGTTTTCATTTTTTCATTATAAATGTGAAATATCATTCAATGCAGGCGAAATGCAAAATTAAGTTGAAACTGTATACATAATATAATTCATTTTCAGCATTCACAACTTCACAAGTAAACATAGACGCGGTAGGTACAGGCAAGGTGCTAGACTACGGTTCGCGCGGTCGTTGAACTTTCAGCGGTGTTTCACGCGTTATTACGCAAATACGCAGGCGACGTGACGCGCGCGTTGCGTTGCGTTTTGTACTACGCGACGTTGCGTAATTTGATGCGAGAGGCATTACCACAGACATGTATCAAGATAGACTAAGCGAGTGTATGTACTTCCCGTGTCCAAACTAAGTTTATGAACCTTACTTGACGCTGGCCTACACTCAGTCCGCGCTTGCAGTTCGCCAAGGAAAGACGTGAAGCTGAATAAAGTAAAATGCCGAATTGCGCCGTTATAAACTGTAGAAAATCCACAGCTGTGAGTGGCCGAGTTAGCAGAGATGTTTCCTTCCACCGGTAAGTAATTTTCTAATCAGAATATGCACTATTTATTTTAAAATCAAATAAAGAATATCTGTGGAAAACGATCGTGACAAACATGGATACCAAACCATACGGAATGATTCGGAATACATTGCGGCTTTTACTTGGCACGGTAAAGATCGCGTCGTATGATAACAAGCAATGAATAGCGTCTTCTCATTTTTCTGTTCTCATTTTTCTGTCCAATTTTGTGGTTAGTGATGTTCATTTGATGCAACAGTTCTCGATTCTAATCGATTTTATAATCGAACAGAAAAATGATAATTTGAAGGAGCAATTTTTCAGAAAAAAAGGCATAGATTTTTTTTGTCATTTAATACGACTTGACCTAGAAGTTTTAAGTATTTTAATACAAAGGTACTAAAAATAAATATTATGACATGGACGCCATTAGTTAAAGTGTCATCTTGGGAGTTTTTTAAGAAAACTCCTTATTGCTTATTGCTTTTTTCAGTTTTCCAAGTAACCCGAATATAAAAGAAAAATGGATCGATGCAACGGGACATAAAGATTGATTGATTGACAGTTTCATTACTTTCTTTCGATGGCCTCTCTAGTACATGGTCTAGTACATGGTAACACAATGGGCATATGTAAGAAAAAGCTAAAACACATTAGTTTACTTGTTAGAATATTAAAAGGTTTATAACTTTATTTTATCATTCCTCCAGTCAGTCCAGTCTTGAATCGAATTAGTAATCGATTACGATTCATTTATTTGACTACCTAGACATAGATCTAGTTTGATCTGATTTCTTTCGATTTACTTCGATGGGATAGGACGATACTAGAATCGCCGCGCGAGTGGCGTCCTAATCGATTAAGCGTAAAATGAAATTACCATCACTAAAAAGCGCTCGTGACGTCATAACGCGTCAAGGTCAGTACAAAAAATATGACACGCTTGGTTTTCATACAGATCGCGGTACTTGCGTAGTCTATCTATGTCTGTGGGCATTACGCTCTTTGCTGATTAGCGTTTTAAATGATGTCCCCGTTTGGTGAATTCTATAAATAGAAAGTGCTGATGTTGCGTTGACGTGTTTTTTTTTTTTTGTTAACTTTTAGTTCATTGAAGTAGGTTTATCTTATTGCATCAGTTCATACAATATAAACACTGAATATCTTAAACATTTTTTTCAAACGCTTTATACTAGCGCATAAGTACCTACTGGTGTAATATTTCAGTGAGCATAGTTCAGTATTTTCATTCGAAGCGTAGTACGGGAAAAATTCTTTTTAAAACCATCGACTCCTATAAATGCATAGCCACTACAAAAATGATTTGTCATACCATAAACCTGCGACAGTCACAGATCGCACATAATATGCTTTTATAACAGGGATACGTTTCGCTGAAAAGATGAAGATATATTTTGCACAGATCCACCGACCACCACACACCTGCGCGTGTAATAAACAAAATATTAAATAATACACCTTGAATGATCTCAAGGAAAACACAAGACGATCGTACGGTTATCTAATGAGATTTATACGATACAGTTGTCTCGGTGTCGGGTGTTCGTAACTAAATACTGTAACGTGTGCTAAGGTGTATTGCTGTAAGGTGTGTTTGACGCGGTTGGCTGATAGCCTGATAATACCTATAGGTACTAGGCATGATACCCGGCTTCGGCTGGGTTGAGGAATTGGTGAGATGTAGATATTGAGGATGTAGATGTGTAGGATATTGTAATAAGGCTTATCTTAGTTGCTAGGCAATCTCGTACAGGTAAATTAGCTTGGAGAAATTTTTGCGTTTGTAGTAGTGTATGGTCAGCAAATAAAATAAAACAACATTTTATTTTTAGTTTTTATTTTATATATATATAAGGGATTTTAAATTAAACTATATGTGTTTCTCCTCTGAAAAAGATGAGACTTTATTTTAATATTTGCACATTTAACATACGTATAACTTTTACATTAACTAGACCGGGAGATATTGACACAAAATTTCGAGTCATTTGTAACAGGATGGCGGTTCTACAGGGGTCTTAGTACGCAATGACAAAAAGAAAAACGATGGTGTGAACGCTGGTACCGGCGGCTTAGTCACGTAGGCGTTAGTCGAACTCGTCGGAAAAATAGCGAAGTCAAACAATTTGTAACACAAAAATTTTAGAATTTACCGATAGCCCATAAAAAAGAAGTAGGCGGTAGTGTCATGCCATACTTTTCCGGTGTGACTTACAGCCCGCCATACCGACGCGAATGTGTTGATTTAAAAAAAAACAATTCAACCATTTGTACCAGGCTAACTTTTGCACAGGTAACCATCGTCGTGCAGCCATTTACGAAAATCGCCATGCCATACTTTTCGGACGATTCCAAATGGTCGCCATACCGCCGAAAATCTGCAAATTTTTTTTTTCGCCGAACCATTTGTACCACCCTAAATTTTTTTTTCAACAACTCCTGAATGATTATAAATAGAAGTGTGATAATGCCATACCTGTGGGAGGTGGCGAATGTGTATAAGATTTTTTTTTATTGTAAGATTTTATTCGTATTTTGAACGATTAGTAACAGTATGGCACTAATTTTTCCTGTAAGTTTGAGGTTCAACGAATATAAATACAAAATTTCAAAGATCTAGGTGGTGGAAATCTTCACTTATATAAATTAATACTAAATTAATTTTTTAAGTATGGCAGCACTTTTTCCCCCTACTAGAAGTATGGTAAATATAATAATGGTCACATTTTATCAAATACTCTCCAAAAATCCAAATGCAATACTGGTACAAAAAGTTTGGCGAAAAAAAAAATTTTTGCAGATTTTCGGCGGTATGGCGACCATTTGGAATCGTCCGAAAAGTATGGCATGGCGATTTTCGTAAATAGCTGCACGACGATGGTTACCTGTGCAAAAGTTAGCCTGGTACAAATGGTTGAATTGTTTTTTTTTTAATCAACACATTCGCGTCGGTATGGTGAGCTGTAAGTCACACCGGAAAAGTATGGCATGACACTACCGCCTACTTCTTTTTTATGGGCTATCGGTAAATTCTAAAATTTTTGTGTTACAAATCGTTTGACTTTCGCTATTTTTCCGACGAGTTCGACTAACGCCTACGCGACTAAGCCGCCGGTACCAGTGTTCACACCATCGTTTTGCACGCCTCATAAGCGAAGCGTTGAGGTGGGTACTACTGTCACTTCGCGCAAAACATCTGATTTTTCAAACTTAAAATGTCTTTATGTATCATACATTGCACTTGTAAGATAATACATACACACACATATTAAGAAAAAACACTATTTTTAACATTCATGATATTTTTGATGTCATTTTTGTTATTTAAACTAGTTAAAAAACAGTTTAAAAAAGTTCTGTCTTGGACGTCCGTGTGTCTGTATGTGCGGATCCTTTTTCTTGTTAACACGATAGCGACCGAAATACTTTACTAATCGAGTCTTTTTTTTCTCTTACGCTTGAGTATGCTCAGGAATAGAACCCTTTCATTTTTCAGGGTCTGATTCGATGTGGTTTAATTGTTATTAAATAAACAAAAATAATAATTAATAAATATTTATTAAAAAAAAATTATGAGGCGTGCACTTTTGGATTTTCCAAATTATTTTT
>CAJQZN010038470.1:0-26125 GCA_907164685.1 Colias eurytheme | reverse complement strand
TAAAAAAAAATTATGAGGCGTGCACTTTTGGATTTTCCAAATTATTTAAATTTATTAAGTACTATTACAGTAAAGTCCCTAGAATGAGGTTAATTCCTTATATTGTTAGGTGCCCACGTTTTATTGAGCTAATACCTGCGTTTGCCAACTTTTCTTCCAAGTATAGATAAAATAATATATGTACATATACTACCCAAAAGATGTAGTTACTACTAAGTACTACGACATTAAAGATTCAAAATCACAATTTTCCAACTACTTAAATAAAAAGCGGGAAAAAATGGCTGGAATGACAAAATAAAATTCTACCAAAGATAAAAAATCACAAGGGTGGGTTGACTAGTTTTTTATTTGTAATCAAGTTACTATTGTTTTTTAGTGGTGATAAAATAATTTGCTTTTAAAAACTAAAAATGTAAACTGAAAACAAAAGGGATTAATAACGCGCAGCTATCTTTCTTTTTTTCAAGAAAATAATATTATAAACTTAAGTAACTACTTAAGTACCTACCTATGTTGACAATATTGTAAAAATTTATATCCTTGAATGGATTACGTAATTTACAACATTTCGAAAATATTGTAACTACCTACGCAGTTTATAGAAAAACAATATTTGCGAAATAGTAAACAAAATATATTAGTGAATTAATTTTGATGACGTCATTACAGAAGCATGAGGCCGTTTTGTGAATCACTATCTACGTCTTCATGTGACATGAAGACATAATAATTATTTGAAAAATGTTGCTTTTGTTTTTCTGAAGATAAGAAATACCAACCTATGTGCTAATAGACTTTTAATTGATATTTTAACTATATCATTAAATTATTTATCAAATTCCTTGTCTGTGGTTTTACAGTTTAGTTCCATGTAAATAATTAATTGCCTTTATCAAATAATTAACAAAAATATTTTAACAGTTAGGTAAGATGATTTTTCAATATAATTTTGAGATATATCAAGATTTTTAAATTTATTTACTTATCAAATTGGCAAATGTGCCTGTAAAAATATAAATTTTTGGTGCCTTAAGATACAATCAAAATAATGACAACGCGCTTCATAAACCTATTTAATTATTTATGATACGACTGCCCTAAAAAGGAGCGCATTGTCATACCTACCCAGTACCCAGTAAATGATTTCAGGGTAGGGTATGACCGTATATATGTACTATGTAGAGTACCTATAATATTATACTTTTTTTGTTGTATGGTAACTACGGTAGGTATCGTAAAGAGGCATTTTACATGGAGGCTGGAGGTAGTACATAAGTTCAAGATTTATATTTCCTAATAAAAAAAATAATTAAATCTATAAAATTTGTAATTTGGAGTGCTTCCCGTTATCAAGTTCTAACAAAGTACCTAGATATTAGTTAAAGTAGGAAATCAATCACAAACACTTATCAAAATAATCATAACACTTCAGCTGTTCCTTCGCAGTTCACAGTTCTCATTAAGATACCTAATATTAATAATCTAATTAACGACATTTCAATCTTTACTAACATCACATGTTGTTTTTGTATGATGAACAAACAAAACGTGTTTATTTGTTAAACTGATGCAAAAACAATGGTTTATGCCGCGAATGTAAATCAATTGTTTGAAACAAACAAACAAAACTAGTAATCAACAAATTTTGTTTACAAATTCCAAAATCTGTCAAATTGAATGAATTGTTTGTTTGTTATCAGAAAGAAATTTACATAACGTTTTATCACAAATTGATTAATTATGATTTATCAAAAACTAGCTGCGCCCCGCGGCTTTACCGGCGTTGCACCGATCCTGTTGGTCTCAGCGTGATGATATAATAACTTATAGCCTTCCTCGATAAATGGACTATGTAAATATGTAATACCGAAAGAATTTTTCAAATCGGACCAGCAGTTAGCAGATTAGCGCGTTCAAACAAACAAACAAACAATCTCGTAAGTAGGTATAGATAAAAAATAAATATGTACATCTTATAAAACGATTTTGACAGAAAAAAATCCATTATTAGGTTAACATTAAGTACATAACATTATTTCCAATCTTAAGATTAATAACAATAATAAATGTTCTCATTTCAGGTACGGTAGATTGTAGACGGATGTGTCTAGTTCTTAAAAACATGTCTAATAACATTAAAAGTATGGCATAGGTACTACCTATATAACAAAATGTTTTAAAACAAAAAAACACTAATCAGAAGAATAATTTCAAATGGAATATGAAAACAAGGAAGGCATGATAAAGCGGTTCATTTGAGATGTTCTATGTTTGTTTATTATATTCAAGGTAGTACCTAATTGTGCAAATAATTTTTACTTGAACATTGTATTTTATTGACAATTCGGGTACCTATGCGCATATTTCCACTAGGTACCTACTACCTATGTACATATAATATCCGGTATCCCTCTTAGCTACAAAATCAGTTCGTAGCAAAATGCCATAGCATTCACTTAACCCTTGCCATTCAAATACAAAACGAATTTGAATCAATCAGAGTACTTCTATAGACTCTATAGTCTATATACTCTATAGTCCAAATACGCCTGTAACCTACTCTAGACTTCTGACCTATCAATAGTTTGTTAATGTCACGTGCTTACATTTCGAGGATAAGCCACTCGCATTGCTAGTTGCTAAAGAGTTGTCAACAATGAGATTTTTTTTATTAATAACGACCCTAACTATGTATTACAAATCAATTCGTATTCCTACCAAGACTTGATCAAGGATGCAGGTTAGGTTAGACCAATGAAAACAATTGAGTTCAAACTGTTAAAACTGTTATAGTTTTGACATTAAGATAAGGAAAAGTGGTTCAGAGACCATACAATAGTGGAAATATTTGAGGTTTTACGGTTACAAAACCACAGACAAACCTATTTTTTTTAGGAAATATCAATCTATTTAAAACACAATACAGTTTTCAGTACCTATATTATATCTACATGTAAAGGTCTTATGAAGCAAGAAAACGTGACACTGACAAGAATTAATGAGTTTGCTAAAAGCATTTCGTATCAAAAACTACCATTATCCTCCGACCAGAGAACCTAATGCTAAAAATATTACGACACAAAAAAAAAAACTCAAAACTAGAATCGAACATTGGCTGTATAATGTATTTGGCATATTAAAATAATTAATGCAAATGTTAAGGATATAATTACCGTTAAAAAAATATTTAAAATTCAGTCTTATCCGCAAACAAACAGAGTGAGTTTTGCACTACACTCTGCCTTCAGAAAAATCGGTAAACAAAAATATCTTGCAAATTCACAGTTTACAGTATACTCACTTTTGTTTAAAATAGTCCGATATTTGGCTCATTTTCCAAAATATCTGCAGCAACAACATGAGCAGCGTATGGTTGATCCATGTGTACAGTTTGTAGCAACTTTCCATGGCGCCCCCTTGTTTCTCACGGTCCACCAGCAACGAGAGCGAAATGTCAGTCATCCGTCTGGATTATGTGAATTTAAATCGGGAAACTGTTCGGAAATCGGTCACAGCACTTATAACGTTCGTCGTCAACGGTGGCGCGCGCCAGGTGCACACGTACTCTGCCGGCTTATCATTCGCGTCGAGTGAACAAAAATAGTGGTTCGATTGATAGTGGCGGGTCTATTGACTGCGCTCTATCACCGGTGCGCGCGAACTGGCAGGCGGCAGCCCGCACTCGGTCGACTCGGTGGAACGATGACGACAGATGACTCAGTTGTATCGAGCTGATAATGGAATTCAAGAATTGTGCGATTCCGACTCAATGCCAAAACAACAGCGATTGGAAGATTTTATTTCAAAAATACTTTGTAACAAGCCTTCATCAACTTCAGTGTAACTTTTATACTACCCTTGAATAAGTATTCTAAACCTACAGTAGAGTTACATATCTACCCCAAAAATCAGTTGTATTGAAAACCTCCTTTTTTAAGTCGTTCGAAATTTAGAGGCTTCAGCCAAAATATTTATTCTTTTAAAATATTTAGTCTACCTTAACGAAGTCAGAAGAACTAATAAACAAAATAGACTGATCATTTTAGAAGACTAGAGGTACAATTTTTAATAGAAGTCATTAAATTTTAACATAATATATAGGTACATTATACACATATGTAGCATATGCAGCCTATGCTTATTTACTCTATATAATTAAGTAATGAGCTTTGAAAACATCATTACTCTATGTAAACTACTTTTACAGGCTGGGGTTTCCAAATCTACAAAATAAAGTCAAGATAATGAAGTCATAAAAACATTCTAGCTTATTTGTTTGTCTCGTCACAATGACATTACATTCCTTAATAGGTAATCCCATTAGATACAAAATACAAATTGTATTCCTAAAATCATAAAAAAATCCCATCAAAAACAAATTGTATTCCTAAATTCAATTCAAACATTATGGTCCGGGAGCCAGCAGCAGATTTTATGACCAAGTTCCTCTCAAGCGGTAATTAGTAAAATGCATCAAAGTATAGTATTATGAAGCCTCGTGAACGTCAGCTGGAGCTCGGTTGGGGGGAAGAGCGGTTGTAGCCTCCCGTATCAGCTGACGGTTTTTCCACCAAGATACAGCCAGCTGACATATATATTTATCCACAGTTACATATAAGCTATCATCAGGTAAATTTTTGTTTGAGAGGAAATAACGGAAAATAAATTTTTCTTTAAATTTAACTTTCATGTTCGAGACACCAGCTGACGTATAATACACCATGTTGTAACCAGCTGACTATTTTTTTTCGTTGAGATATTGGGTTAGCTACAATTTGACAAATTTTTAGCTGAGAGGAAATGAATGAATGAATGTATTTTTTTTCCTATGTGCGTGGGAGGCTACAACCGCTCACCCCCCCCAACCGAGCGCCAGCTGACGTTCACGAGGCTTTATAATACTATACTCTCATGCGTCTGACGAATTATCTCTTGCGAGGAAATAGTTAACCAAATTTGCACCTGGCTCCCTAACCATTAGTTTATTTTCATGAGTCACAGGCTAAGGTCACAGGCGTTTACTTCAAATATACAAAGTCCTAGAAATAAAACTTCAATAGTTATCTCTTCCTATACTTTCTTCTATTACCTGCCATAATCTCCACCTAATCTTATCTCTACATTATATAAAATTATCTTGTATTTATGGACTTTTCATAACTCTTCTTGTTATTAAAGCCGATTGCAGAAATATACAATTGTCAAATACATGACGTTTCAAAGGAATTGTTTCTTGATTTCAAAAAGGAAAGTTAGGATAAGGAAGTTCCTTATATTAATTGGCTTAACATGTAGTAATAATATATGTAGTTACTCGTAGACATGACCTAATTACAGCTAGAAGATATAATTGGAATGCCGAATGCTTGATTTTTGCCATATAAAATTAAAAAGTGAAGCTGTTTAAGGAAAGTTAGTTTTTAATCAAAATAGTCATGTCTAACCAACCAAGCTTACGGCGAAACAATAGCGTGCATTTAGCAATTAACGAATAGGTACAGGTAAAATAAATTCATTTGTTGAAAAAATATATAGAGCGCTGTAGAAGTTCTAAGTATCTTTCTATTATAAGACATTTTGTTTACAGTAACGTATCTGTTTGCTATTATAGTTATCTAGATATACAATATATATACACACATACAATACATACCATGTAATATACCGCACTCATTACCATTCCCGCTTAGAGGTGTGGCTGTGGCATCGTAAACTTATTTACAAAGTGATAATTGGAACGTCTGTTTTGTTTTTATCTTGTAATTTTGTGTAATTACAATGTATAATACCAAAGTATAATACTTTAATGCTTCAAACTTCAAACTTCATTAATGTATCGGAAATTAATAATGAATTGATAAACCTAATAGTTAAGTACATACAATTTAAAGAAATGATGTATTCAAAACAAATCTAGGTTATTATAACATACATTCTTTAGTTTGAGGCTTCTAAGAAACCTAATAATAACATGATTTCTGGGAAACCTCAAACATAGTAGTATCGTCAAGTATCGTATTTATTATTCTCTGTTAATAATTATAGATAAGTATTGTGTAATGTAATTCATTTATAATAAACCGTCAGTCTTGCATCATGGAATTAAATAAATATTTAATTTAGGTATCAAACATAGTTATATGATAAATATGTATTATAAATGTTATTTTCTATGTATTTGATAAAAAAATCAATTCTAAAACCTGAAGGTCCATGGAAATGAAGCAAATACGGAAGTTTATAGCATTAATTAAACGTCATGTAGGTATATTATTTTGAAATCGAATGCACAATTGAAACTAATGTATGCATGCATAGTTGCAATAGGGAAACTGTAGTGTAGAAGATTTGTGATGTATTTATTTTTGGATGACATGCTTGCAAAGAACACGGTCCAAGGCGGAAGTTGAAAACGTTTCTTCAAACGAATCGTAATTAATTGTTTTCTGTTTCGTTTTTTGTTGATAAAGGTAAACAATTGTTTTTTGTGTTCGTAATGCACCGATTTTTAAAAATTCTATTCAAGGTTTAGCTTTTCTATTCTGTATTAAGAATTTTGAATTATAACCTGGTTGTCCTTCCTGATCAAGCCGCGGTCAAACAATAAAATATAGGTAGGTTTAGGCGTCGCGTCGCATGAAACACGACCTTTTAGCATTTCATTATTATCACAAAATAATAGTGTAAGTAATTGCCAATTGTATTTCATTAATTATTTAAATTGGCGACTTCATCGTTACATTAAGGTCTTTGATAATTTCGTACCTTGTGTATGTGATAACTGATATGGTAATTTTATAATTATTTATGATTGCAGTTATTTGCTTATGAATCATCTAATACAAATAAGACACAAATAAATATTTCACCACATGTAAATATAATTAAAGATGAAAGACATGCTATTTATTTAGCGTGTAGTTAACAATATAGGTAGGTGTACGTGTGAAATTTTTACGATATTGTTTCTTTTTACACATAAATTATTACGGTTGTTACTTGTTTGCAAAGCTTTTAAAGTTTGACGAACCCAGACGTAGAGAAGGGCGTGCCGCTAAACATAACATGTTACTGAATGATATCATATTACGGTAATTAATAAAATTACGTAATTAAATAGAAAACAAGATTATATTTTGTTAATTTAATTAAACTGTTATTACGTAAATACATATTTGTGTTGTTAAAATATTCAACGTCGGTACTAGTTTCATTAAATTCTATCTATCATTTGCCTGTTTTTGTTACTATGGCAGAGGCCAGGAAGTTTAATTTCACAACAGCGGGTAAGGGTAGGCAAAATTAATAATTATTGGTTCATATTGTTTCTCTCATAAATATGTTGTTAATTATATATTAGATACCTGCCTATTGTTGTAGTTTATATTCATTCAATTAACTTGAAAATTGTCCTAATTGCTTTCTCATTAAACTTTTATTTACAAATACCCTCTTCACAACGATAACAGAAAATGAAAACGACACGGTTGTTGCTGAATCCACACCAATTCGAAAGGTCAGTTACATCGGGAGTCAATCCACACTGCGAGCCTAGCGCGGTTGCGACGGCGGGCGCGAAATATCAAACGTATGAAACGCGCCTTTGCGTCCACATTGAAATGACTATGGCGGAAGCCTAGTGCGACGGTAATGAGCGAGCCAGCGCGCGTAGTTTTCAAACTCTCCTATCCGCGCGTTCTGGCCACACTACGGGCCTAGTCAGCTAGCGACCCAATGCGCGGACGGCGGGGGTATCAAACCAGTTCGGTCTTGTGACTTGTCGCTCGACTTCTTATATTATATCCTTTATTGTTTTTCGTAAAATAGCGGTAAATACTTAATTGTTGAAGTGAAACTTCTTTATTTAAAAGTGAGATTCAATCTAAAACACTTATATACACCACAGTAATTTTGTAGGGTATAATCTCAATTCTTCATATAAGATTCACCCGTTATTCCTCTGTTTTATTTATTTCGTGTACAACTTCTATAATGATCTCATCTCAAAATCGGACTGTCCAGTAAAAATAGCAAATCGTCCAAAGTTTGCAACACCCGAAAAACGTCGAACCGCTACTTGAGCTCGCGCGTCGGTGTGGCCACCGCGAGCGCCCGCTCGTCGCGCCCGCCTAGGCCGCCGCCACCGCGCATTCAGTGTGGACGCACACTTACACAATTGTTTCCTCGTTGGCGCACTCAGATTGTTATCTCAATTAATATTCTAATATCTATTTTTATTTTAGCGTTGATTGAGATGTGTGGCTGTGAACTGGTTGATCTATATTTATGTAGCGTTTAAATGATGATAAAGTGTAGGCCGTAACGAATACGTATACATATTTTACAGTATACTGATTACTGGTGCGGGCTGGTAACTTATTGAGTGGAATCAAAGCTATAATATGAACTACATTTATATTTGTATGCCTCACTAGCTTTCAGCCCTTTGCCTACGTGCGCGTTGGCACTTTTAACCATTCTAAAAAACTGTATCAAAATCCGTTGCGCTTTACTACCTATGTAGTGAAACAATACAGAGTCAAGAAGATACCTACCTATATCTGCATTATGCATAATGCCAAAAAAACTAAATCTGGCACCACACCAAATCCGGATTATTGATTGTATTCTTGATCCAGGAAGAATCTCAATTTTACTTGTAAGCACCTATTTGCTTATATATATATGCACTTATTAATAACTGCGCTCTGCGGTTTTAACCGCGTTGCTCCGCTCCTGTTGATCTTAGGCGCTGACTCCACGAGCGAGAGAATCGCGACGATTCCGCCCTTATATCGTCGGATAATCTCCACGAACGAGCGATAATTCCGCCACGTATCGTTGCGAGTCGTAACGGAATCGCAGCGTTTCCGCGGCGACTCGTAACGGTATCGCCACGTTTCCTTGAAGAGAACTACGAGAAGACCAGAGGCAACGCTGAAATGACGCTGCGTTTGACAGCGGGCCCGCCGCGCGCTCGTCGCTAGCCCGCTGCTGGTCGCGGCGGGCTAGCGACGATGTAATGACGTTTCGCGCGCTCATTGCCACTCGTCGCATCGCGGCGATAATATCGCCGTGTGGAGACGGTTCCATAGAGAGTGTATAGAAATACGTGGCACGACGATAATATCGCCGCGATTCTCTCGCTCGTGGAGTCAGCCCCTTAGCGTGATGATAATATTATATATATAGCCTTCCTCGATAAATGGGCTATCTAACAACGAAAGAATTTTTCAAATCGGACCAGTAGTTGCTGAGATTAGCACGTTCGATCAAACAAACAATTTCTTCAGCTTTATTATAATATTAGTATAGATAGTAATTATTACATTGAATTATTAGTATAGTCTACAGATGTGAACTTTGATAAATAAACTATAACCTGTAGCTGTAATATATTATTATCTGTGCTATAACTAATCATACAGTTTATATATCTATCTCAACAATTAACAAAATAAAAATATCTCATGATATTCTGTTACTAGCTGTGCCCGCGACTTCGTCCGCGTGGAATAGTGACTGCATAGTAGGTAGTTACTACTTAACTTTTATTGAATAAACACGTACTACCATAAATAATTAAACGAACTGTTAGTAAAATTTATTACTAAACTGAGCTAAAAAATAAAAATAAATACCTAGTTAATTTTCTACGTAAAATTTATTTTAAATTATGTCATATTATTTTTAGGCACCAGGAGGGAAGGGAGCAAATTTATTTTTCTTCCTTCCTTGTATGTATGTTTTTGACAATATATATAACCGTTTCTACGAAAAATCTATTTTTTCATTCGTTGATCTCAAAAATAAAAATTCCAATCACCAGAACGACAGGAAATTTTAATAATTTATTTTTATTTGTGTTTTGCACAATTTTGTTAAATTACGACTGGATGAAAATTTTGTTCGTGGTCGTCGTCGTCGTTGGTAAGGTGAACAAATCCTTATCAAAACATCATACGCTTAAGACAATAATTAGTATCGATAGCGGATTCTATTCCTTTGCATTTTGACGTTTGTCTCAGCGCTCAGATCTTTCCTGTCTCACGCCGTAGTAACTAAACCGTTTAGACCGTGCAATAAAAATTAAATAAAAAAAAAACTCAACGCAACGAAGAAAAGTGCATAGAAAAAGGAAAAAATGTTGTGTGGTTTTATGAAACCACGGTAAAAGTGAAACTTAGGCACAAAATTATCGTATTTGTACGATAATGACTCCGAACACTGCTTTATACCTACTCGGCAGCCGACCGTCACGCGACATGCACTACACAGACCAAAAAGTTTGAGACGATGTAATAAAAGTTTCACTAATTTTACAAACTTCCCGAAGATCTTTAAAAATAAATACCATTTTAAATATTTATAAAAATAAAAAAACAAAGTCATCGGGGCTGCCATACCATCATTATCATATCATATACTATTATATTTTTTTTATAATGGTACTTAATTTTAAAGATCGTCGGGAAGTTTGTAAAATTATTATTTATTCCTTTTCCTTCGTTGCGTTGGGTTTTTCTTTTTAATTTTTAAATTTTTAACTTCGGTTTCTTATTTTCATGTGATATTTTCAAGTGAGCGAGACCTACCTCTACCTCCATATTACATTCCTACATCATATTGATATCTATAAGTTTGTTGCTCCTTGACATCTTTTAAGTTGGGCCGTAACCGTGCACAAATTGTAATGGATCACGGTGGCAAAAGAAGTGGTATCTTTAGGAAAAAAAATTGCCAAGAGCCAGGCCTATGTGGCTTTGAGTAGAGTTCAAAATTTCCAGGGAGTGGCTATCCTCTCGCTCCCATATCCCCCTCTTCTTTCACAGACTTTCAACCCTTCTCTTTCCACACCTAGTAAATGGCAGAACCGATTTTGATGTAAACCATATTATCTAATTATACCTATATGTACACGTCATATCCTGTCGTTTGATGCTCCATTTGGTTTATTTATCTAACCACTGTCACCCCTAAATGTAATAAACGGATGAACCGATTTCGATAAAACACGTTGCTCTTTTATATTTTGATATGCCGCTTGAGTATATTATTTGACCACATTCGATTATTGTTCATTCCCACTTTCACCGCTGTAATCTAATAAATGGATAAACCGAATTGGATAAAAATATAACTAATATTTTTTCCCACATTCCCACTTTTACCTTTATATACCTAGGTATAATAAATGGATGAACCGATTTTGATACACTTTATCTAAGAACCAGCGTCGGAAAATAGGCTGCCTAACACGCATCTAATTCGTATTACCTGTTAGCGAGCTACGGTGGCACAAACAGACAAACATAGCGGTCAAACACTTATCACCCATCTTTTTGATGGTTAAAAATGGTTAAAAGGGGTTAAAAATATAATACGACATAATTTAAAGGACATTTTATGTATAAAATTTACCTAGAAGTAAGCATAATTCTAATTTGACCCCTTCCCCCCCCTACTACCTCAGCTTACCCCCCCACCCTTGGGGACTTTCGATATGATCACCTGGACATTTATAAGGAATAATTACTGTAGCGTATAACAGATTACTTACGTTTTATCGTACACTGTATAGTGTACAATAGAATGCCTTTGCAAATGTTCGCCGTGAATACTTAAATGGTCATAACTTTTTTATTTACAAACCGATTAACATGAAATAAACACTTAATGTTAAATGAAGATTACCACAATATATTAGTGAAAATTGCATCTAAATCGGATAAGCCGTTTCTGAGATTAGCGTGCACAAACATACAGACAAACAGACAAAAAAAATTATAACTACAGTTTTGGGTTTGAGATCGATTTAATAATAACCCCTGCTATTTTTTTTTACATATTTTCATTGTACAGACATCACTTTTCTAGAATTTTATTATAATATGTATTGAATATTGATTGACCACGCGCAAGGTTACTAATTTCCACTACATCCTCACGCAAATCGTCAATTTTTATGAACATTGAATCTGTAAATAAAAAAAAATCAAAAGATAAGTGTACCTAATTTTAATAAAAAGCTACTAACAAATAAAGTTTTATCAAGAACTAAAGTGACCTTCTTTGGGCGTATAATATAGTCTTGTAAAAGTTATACATGATAAAAATAAAATTTCATCATTTTCTTATTTTGTCATAACTTTAACTAATTAAAAACATGAGTCTAACTATATAATTATAATAAACAATAAATATAAAAGCTACAACTTACCTTTTGTGGGAACGCAAGAAGGCGAAAATTAAAAAAAAGCCGAAGATTTTTAAAAATGTAACCAATGAACACAATCACTGTTATCTACTATTACCCAAAGAGAATACAAATACTACGTCTATTACCTATATAACTGTAACTAACATCAAATAATAAACATCTACCCTCACTTATAAAAATTTAGTATATTCACATGAAATATAAGCGCACCTGAAATTTACTCTGGGAAGATATGAATTATTTATTTAACTTTAAAAAAAAAAACAAACTCACCAACATCATAATATTTAAATTATGAATTTCCAAGGAGCGTTAATATTATGTAAATTGATTTAATTTTAATGAAATCTCATAGATGGCGCTGTTTTAAATTTGTCTTTATACTACTAAGATTCATTATACTGTTTCTCTGCCAAAATTACTTAAATGACGTAGTTTTTATAGTGTAAAGGTAGAAAATAGCATGGCTTACTCAAAAACAACATTTAAACATGAGTCTTTATATTGTACGCTGTCGTTGTACACGGAATACGTAAGAAAAATAAAGGTTCACAGCTCCTCCCCCGAAGGTGATAGCATGATAATATGTATATAACAGCCTGACCCGACCTGTTAGTAATATTCATGCAAAATTTGAAGTAAATCCGTGCAGTACTTTCTGAGATTAGCCTGGACAAACATACAGACAAACAGACAAACAGACAAACCGACAAACAGACAAACAGACAAAAATTCTAAAAACTATGTTTTTGGCTTCTATATCGATTATAGATCATGGATTATGTATTCTTTTAAAAAAATATTCAATGTACAGTTTTGACTTTCCTACGATTTTATTATATGTATAGATCATTTTCCATTCCATTTAAAAAATATAACTCATGTAATTATTGCATTATCTTGCATACGATAACATGCTATCAATGTTTTATTTAAATCTCGAGCATAATAATGTCCATTTATCTTAAATGATGGTTTTAAAAATAAACTGGCACATATTGATAGTGAGACGGCCAATTGATCAATGATCCGTATTGGCTTCGATGTATGAATCTATTAATGTTTTAATTGCATGCATTGTTTCTGGCGCCAACTTTCTTTATCAGTTCATCCATGTGTAGTCCTTATGTTAATTAATAATGAATGAATGTATTTACAGACAAGGCGATCTAGATAGTAAAGGGGGACAGGCAAATATTAACTCGATCCAATTTTTACTCGTACAATGAATGTTCTTTCAATAAAACTTCTAATGAAATAAAAGAATATATACTTAAGTATATTCTTTTATTTCACGTCTATTTCAATTTCATTTATTTATGGTAATGGTTAAAAGTAAGTATACTTAGATATAATTATTGATTAATTATCTTATGTGTAGAAAATTTAACAAGAATTTCCTAAAATAGGTATATACCTATAACAAAATAAATACATATAGGTATTATATGGAAACAGAAATGATTACTTACCATCAATTATTGTCCAAAACGTAATACACATACGTATACGTAAACGATAAAAAATAGTAAAAACTAAAAAGCATAAGTAGGTATATAAAATTCGTAGATTGAAATTCGACAATTATGAATTAGTCCGACGCGGTAAAAATAAAGAATCCTACAAAAATGCTCAAGTTAAATCGATATAAAACATTAGTAACTCGAGCAATGACCACATTGACTTCCCTAACTTTGAGTTCAAACTGAGTGCACTTGTACTAAGAATATGATTCATGATATACCTTGAGCTACCGGTACTACACATTACAATGCAAAGCATGCTTTATTACATAGTAAAATATATTTTATGTTTAGCAATTTAATTAGTGGTAGTACCGATGACACGGAGAATTAATAATGTTTATGTTTTGTTTGATTAATTCTTAATAAAACAATTATCTTGATAAAAAATATTAATTAGTTATTACTCGACCCAAATGAGCCCAGATTTAAATCCGAGATGAAACAAAAATATTATTTATAGGTATTTCTATAAATAAACCTTTCAACAATTTTCAAATTTGGATACTTACATGTATGCTTCTTTATAAAATTGCAAACAATCAAACTTTTCACTTTAATAGGTAATAACTGTGGGTAATACCTATCATAAATGGCTTATACAAGATTAAAATATTTATCTTCTACATATTCCATTTTTCTCCGGAAAAATAATTATGATGGAATTTCCCAATCTATATAAGGCTTAAGCTATTCTCAAGTCATAATAATAGAGACACGAATCTATATCTATACCTACATATAATAAATCTGTAGAAGGGTCAATTCTGTACATTGAAAATATTGAAAAATAAATAGCAGGGGGTGTTACTGGATCGATACCAAACCCAAATATGTGATTAAGAAAATTTTTGTCTGTCTGTCTGTCTGTCTGTATGTGAAGACATCACGTGAAAACTAACGGTTCGATTTCGATGAAACTTGGTATAATTATAACTTATTATCCTGGGCGTAAAATAGGATACATTTTATCCTGAAAAAATACGAAGAAAAAAAAATAATCTTAATTTTTCAGTTTTATCCATAGACGTTGTTCTGTAGAACAGCGAACACACGTTGGGTATTATTATAGGCCTAGCCGTATTTGAGTCCAATAGATATTTATAAGATGTTATTGTCAGAGTTACTCAAAATGGAGAAATAAACCATCCACGCGAAGACCGACATCCGCGCGGACGGAGTCGCGGGTGGAAGCTAGTAATATAATACGTTTATAGTTACGGGCATCTTATAATAAATTCTAGCTCTTTCTCTTGAGTAATATCGTTATATAATATATAAATAAGTCAATATAACCTTGAAATGGATTAATAAAAATTACTATAAAAAGATAATTTACGTCATGTTTATGCTTGTTTATGCCGTACCCAGATAATTAGATATATTAATTACATTATGGGTGCTGTGAACACGTGTGATCGTATAATTAAAGGGTAAGATGTGTTTCTATGGAAAGAATAAAGAAGGTGGTGGACACAGTAATAAAAAACATTGTAATTTGTTAATTTGTTAGCATTATCCAAAAACGGATAAAACTGATAGGTTGATAAGATAAGTATAAATGCGTTTGTAAGGCGCCACAGCCTGTATCTAAAGGCAGAATTAAAAGATAAATTACTATCTTGTCTGCATATCTACGTTTTATATTATAAGCAAGGATAATGAGATGACTAAATATTGACTAGAGCAGGGGTTCCCAAACTGTGTGCCGCGGTGCCCTGGTGCGCCGTAGAGCCCGTAGAAAGTTAGAGGAGCGCGGGCCGGGCGCCGTGAGTCTTCTTATATTCGCGAGTACCTTTTTGAGCGCTCGAATCGATAAGAAACATAGAGTCGTCAATGACATACAGGGTAGGGTGCCGTGACAAAAAAATTAACATAAAACTGCGCCGCGAGCTGAAAAAGATTGGGAACCCCTGGACTAGAGAATCGTCCATCATTCTGAAACATGACATAGTAATCATGTATGTCTCACCCTTAGATTACAAAATAAAAGACAGATGGAGCGTTGCCGAACTAAACCGAATAATTTATCGTCATTTCCATAAAGCTATGTGTGCTGTCATTTCGCCGTTGCACTGTACGTACACGGTGCTTCTGTGTGGGTGTTATGTTACCAGATATTGAAAATTTTCCCAAAATTTTCCCCAACTACGGAAGAAAGAGGGTTATGTTTTTCGAGTGTATCTATGTATAATATTTCTTTGGCACGTCCGTATTTCTTTGCAGTATAAACCGCTGAACCGATTTTGATTTATGAGGTGACATTGCAATCATCTGAAATATTATGGTAGTGGTGTTAGAAACGTTGGCTACATAAATTAGCTGGCAGGTTTTAATTTAAATTTTATATAAATTCTTGTTTATGATATTTTTTATAATATTGTAAAAAATCTATTGTTACATAAAAGATAAATTTTTAATTAAATAAATTACATAAAAAATGTTTCAAAATTACAATGATTACCTGATATTATTATCTTTTATTTTCAAAATATATGAATGCGGATAGCGGTAATTTTTAGTCGAGAACACGGGACATTTTATTTTAGAAAGAAAGAAGGAAGAAACCATTTATTCCAGTACACATAAACACACAAATTAAATTATGAATAATTAATTGGCAGTGTGAATTATGAATAATAGGTAATAGAAAACATGAATTTATGTATGGTTGTTTGCGCTAAAAAAGGAAGCCACTCAGGATACCTGAGGCATAATACCTTAACACAGATTTTTCAGTGACACCTTACGACATCCACATTCCACATCCGCTTTACTGGATAATAAATAAATATAATTCCTGAATAATAATAATTTTGTCATATCCATCACGGAGTTCAAATGAATTAAATCGCGGGCGAAAACGACTCTTATACGTTTTTAAGCTATATAAAAGAAACAAAAAAAGTATTATGCTTATTAAAATTATCTAATAATGATCATGAACCTTTATTGCACTGTACAAACAATCACATTCACGATCGAAAAATCCAACAGCACTACCCCGAAGATCTTTTAACTATTTTACCGTTTTACCCATAAAAATGGCAAATTCATTTTCAAAATACTGGCAGCATACGTTGAAGTTTTGTATTCCTTCGTATATGTAAAATTATTATTTGTATACAAAATTAAATAAGCCAAATAATCTACAGAAAACCTGTAAAACGATGTTTTATCTTTTTGTTTGTTTTCGGGAACAAATTTTACAGCATTTTAATATCACAAGACAGCATTTTTTTACTAAAATAACAAACCCCTTATGACGTATTGCATGACACTAGAATCGCTATAGCACTGAAGGAGTTTCGTATTCGTTTTTGATTTCGTATTTTCTTTGACAAGGGCGATGGATGATTGTCATGCTCCATCTGCCTTTTATTTTGTAATCTAAGGTCTCACCCTTCACGAAGTCACACAATGTCAAATTAGTAACTCATGAATTTATTTTATTACAGGAAAAATAAACGAAGCGAAAGAAGTCCGCTATCAAGCGATAAATGGCGAACCCACAGACATGTATATTTAAGTAGACAACGCAAGTACCGCGATCTGTATGAAAACCAAGCGTGTCATATTTTTTGTACTGACCTTGACGCGTTATGACGTCACGAGCGCTTTTTAGTGATGTTAATTTCATTTTACGCTAAATCGATTAGGCCGCCACTCGCGCGGCGATTCTAGTATCGTCCTATCCCATCGAAGTAAATCGAAAGAAATCAGATCAAACTAGATCTATGTCTAAGAGGTAGTCAAATAAATGAATCGTAATCGATTACTAAATCGATTCAAGACAGAAAAATGATAATTACCATAGACAGAGGGATGATAAAATAAAGTTATAAACCTTTTAATATTCTAACAAGTACACTAATGTGTTTTAGCTTTTTCTTACATATGCCCATTGAGTTACCATGTACTACGTACTAGAGAGGCCATCGAAAGAAAGTAATGAAACTGTCAATCAATCAATCTTTATGTCCCGTTGCATCGATCCATTTTCCTTTTATGTTCGGGTTACTTGGAAAACTGAAAAAACAAACATAGTCTAAGCAATAAGGAGTTTTTTTAAAAAACTCCCAAGATGACACTTTAACTAATGGCGTCCATGTCATAATATTTATTTTTAGTACCTTTGTATTAAAATACTTAAAAGTTCTAGGTCAAGTCGTATTAAATGACAAAAAGAATCTATGCCTTTTTTTCTGAAAAATTGCTCCTACAAATTATCATTTTTCTGTTCGATTATAAAATCGATTAGAATCGAGAACTGTTGCATCAAATGAACATCACTAACCACAAAATTGGACAGAAAAATGAGAACAGAAAAATGAGAAGACGCTATTCATTGCTTGTTATCATACGACGCGATCTTTACCGTGCCAAGTAAAAGCCGCAATGTATTCCGAATCATTTCGTATGATTTGGTATCCGTGTTTGTCACGATCGTTTTCCACAGATATTCTTTATTTGATTTTAAAATAAATAGTGCATATTCTGATTAGAAAATTACTTACCGGTGGAAGGAAACATCTCTGCTATCTCGGCCACTCACAGCTGTGGAGTTTCTACAGTTTATAACGGCGCAATTCGGCATTTTACTTTATTCAGCTTCACGTCTTTCCTTGGCGAACTGCAAGCGCGGATTGAGTGTAGGCCAGCGTCAAGTAAGTTTCAATAACATAGTTTGGACACGGGAAGTACATACACTCGCTTAGTCTATCTTGATACATGTCCGTGGGCGAACCTTTTTTGGCGTTGAGGAAAACTGCAATTGCGCTGATAAGATGGATCTATCGTCGAGGCTTTTCGCGGAAATGATTCAATTGAGATCATTTTTACCTGTCATCTTTTATAAATTATCGTGAGGATTGAATACCTACTTGTGCAGTATCACGCAAAAATACATTATGTATTCAAATATTTTTAAAATGCCAAAAAATAAGTGAGGAGGGATTCGTAGTTCCTAAAATAATAAGATATTATATAGTATTATGAAGTGGTAGTAGATCGAAACAAATAAGTCCACCATCAATTAATTTAAGAAGATGAAACGAAAGCTGCACATCTCCTATTTATTTTATAAAAACAATTCGGTATCTAATAATGGAGAAATTCATGTATAGAATTGACGTAAAAAGAATGAGCTTTTAACGTCTACGTAAGGAAAATACATTTAAATAATATTTGACATGCCATGTTAGGGTCCATAATAAATAACAGTATTTCAAAGTATATCTTCTGAATTATTCATTCGGTATTCAATACGGTCGCGAATTTTCCACTGAAATCATTTGGAACATTTTATTTAGCAATAAATATGAAGCTATTGTAATTGTATAATTGAATGAAGAAATCATCACGATATCTCTAATAATAACACATATTAGAGAGTTACATAGTCAAATAACATGTTATGTATTTCGTTTATATTTTCTGTATAATTCATCGTATCACTTCCGTATTTACGAACTTCATTCATCATTAGTATCCGGTCCAATATTTATAAAATCACCAATGTATATTCTAATCCATACTAATATTATAAATGCGAAAGTAACTCTGTCTGTCTGTCTGTTACTCAATCACGCCTGAACTACTGAACCAATTTGCATGAAATTTGGTATGGAGATATTTTGATACCCGAGAAAGGACATAGGCTACCTTTTATTGCGAAATATGTACCACGGGCGAAGCCGGGGCGGACCACTAGTCAGTCAATAAAATATAAACTGCGTAGTTTCTAAATGTTCCGTTCGCTAAATGAGTGGAGTGGGTATAAATGTATTTACAGTGCGCTAATTCAAGCATACAAATTAGCATAAGCTAATGTTCCACCATAGAACTTTACACGAAGTTTTAATGACTCAGTAGGTACCTACTAATAAACAAGAACATGATATTTTGTAGCATAATTCCATAGTTCGATCTCATTTTAAAACGTGGTCGAATTATGACTCACAATGGTTATGTGATCATTACTCAATGTCTATAATAGGATTTTTGGCCCAGATTGCTAACACTTTAATTATCACATACACATTAATATTTATTCATATTTAATTAGTAAAAAAAAAAATATATTAATCCTTTCTTAAGGATTTTTCAAGCCCGTCCTTTTTTAAAAACGACAGATGTTCTTACTTCGTAGCTCATATTTTAAAAATAAGTTTGTCACTCAAACATTCATTTCATTAAAAGCTGTAGTATAATACCTACCATTAAATAATATTCCTATATTAATGCCCTAATAATCACAAATTGACGGAAGCACATAATATGTCCAATAATTTACACAATCTCACGGGTTGGCTTACACAAACGAAGCGTGAGAAAATCACCAATTGATTAATGAAAATTCGACGAAGTAATAGAGACAGCTTGTTTTTACATTTTTCCTTCACACGGATTCGTAAATTTGAGATGGAATCGCATTACTATTTTTATTCATAACTAAAGGCTGAAATGCTCTTTGATCAGTTTTTAGTATGTGTAAACTGTAAACTTTTAATAATATTTCATTTTATGGTCAGTGGTCACATAATAACTATGTAAGTCACACAATACCTATTGCAGAAAACATAAGGAATAACATTTAGTTTTAAATCAATAACTATACTTTTCCTCTTGAATCCTACTACTCAGATTCAGAATTCTAATAATCAAGTAAATCCCGTCAATCAATATAACAACAAAAATTAACTTTTGCATTTACCACCTCGAACCTTAAAAAAGAAGCACTTGATGAACTCACCATGACCCCAGAATCACTGAATTATCTTGTTACTGGATGAATTTCGTCCGGTGCATTCTAAGTGTGGCCGCACTAACTGTCCTTACCTATGCCATATTAAATCGTACGTGAATCATCGATCAAATCGCATTACACATGATTTTAATGGCCTAACCTTCTGTTTGTGTTTAATATGATGATGAACAGACTGTCTGAAGGAATATTTTTAGAGAATTCATCGATAACGGCTTTTGATTCAGAAGAATAATGATGATATAGCGCAAGTTTTCATTTTATATCGAAAAGGATTATAATGACTGCTATCTACATCTATCTACAATGAATGACACAAGCTCGCATCGGAATTAGCCAGCACATCATCAGGAAGAAATAAATAATAGTAAGTATATCACAATAATAATATTACCAACCCATCTTTATCCCACTTTTTAAATGAAGTCGGAACTATGGTGGACATCGTAACCTGTGAGGTACCGCTGGTCAGAAGGTTTTAGGTATGTTATAGGAATTTAAATATTTGTTACTTTACTCTTAACATTTATCAATAAAGGGGAAGGCTTGAGGCCCCTTTAACTCTTTAGTCCAAATGTAAAAAGTTAAATCCAAAGGGGACAAATAAATGCTCAATTATTTCAATTCATTGTTGGCTTCCGAAACTGCCTGAATCACGATGCTATATTAAACAGAACATACGTGACAAGATACTTTATTAATTTCTAATAGGGGCATTTGGGAATAAAATACAGAATAAATAATAGTAATGCGTATCTAGTATCCATCGATTACATACTTTTTAGTGACCTCCACGGTATCGTGAGGTCGATCGCCTTCATAATGCTAATGCTAACATAAATATTATAATATCTATGAGTTCACAATACATACATGTTTACCTACATACCGTTTACTCTTTCTTACAGCTCGCAAATCATTGCAACACGAGAAACGTACATTTAGGTATATTTTTCTGGATACATTCGAAATTCCTAAACAAATAAATAAACAGATTTCGTCTTATAGGTACTATGTGTTCTACAGCTCCATTAATTAGTGGAAAATATTACTGATTAGTGAAATATAAGTTTTTCAACTTCTTCAACTGAAATTCTACTAGTTTAATGTCAACCCTTAGATCTAAGTGTCAACCCTTCTAAAAATTGCTCCTCAGTATCAGTTCTGGGTTAGAGCGAGTGGAGCCTAGTGTCTATAACCAGTAGCTCTAGGCAGTGACTCTAGCCAGTGGCTCTAGCCAGCTATAGGCGCCAGATCGTAAGGGGCGCCAAAATACATAATGCAAGAGATAACACCTAGTCGTATCATTGAACAATATGCATTTTATTCATAGATGTTTATCTTGTTGGAAAATTGCAGTAGAGTCATGAAATTGAAATCACTAAATAGTAAAATTGTTCCTACTATTTAGTTTATAAAAAATATGGTAAGTGTTTACATTTATAATGAAAATAATCTATGCATGCTTCGATGATAGGCCTTTAGAATTTTCGGTTCTACCTTCAATACGTGCTACGCTATCAGTCCTGCAGATGTCGTAGTCGCTCCTGTTGAGTCTGTGGTTGAGTTTTCAACTCGATTTCTACTAAAATATGATAAAAATAATATTATTCTTATTTGGGACGATATGGCAGATGGCTTTTATGTATACGTACGTAATATTTGAGTTAGATCTTAATTTTTCTCTGATTATATATTTCTCGCCACGAAAAGAAAATTTGAACTTGGAAAATGAAATATGCGGAAGAAAATTCTGTTGCCGTGATGCTATTATTAAATATTTTATGACACGTTATGCTGATTATTACTCCAAGAGAAAAAAGCTCGAGAATACAATTTATTATCTAATAAAACTATCTAAGCTTTGAGAACGTAAACACATCTATTACGCCGAAGTTACACGGGGAATATAAAACAATGACTATTATGCGTTTGTAACCATGCATCGTGATAGTCATG
Source organism: Colias eurytheme (assembly GCA_907164685.1). Lineage (NCBI taxonomy): Eukaryota > Metazoa > Arthropoda > Insecta > Lepidoptera > Pieridae > Colias > Colias eurytheme. The sequence continues at coordinate 3,654 of CAJQZN010038470.1, read as the reverse complement.
CCGATGCGTGTTTCCGATAAACCTTTTTGTATTACCTACTATAATATGTTGACATTCCGCAATATAAAATAGTGTTAGATACCACTGTAAGAGTTATTTAAAAAAAGCAGTTCAAAAACATATAGGTACATAATATTTCTATATTTCATATTGAAGTGATTTTGACTAGGTTTTAGAAATTGTCTAAATAATGATATCTAACCTATCAAGCTTACTTTATAGATTTAATGTAACGAGAAATTAGAGTTACACGTACACCGTACTAATTCTTTTAACGCTATAAACTCAAACTCAAACATTTATTTAGGTATTTAGTTAGACTTCTTCGAGAAGCACTTTTGAAACGTCATTACTCATTACATAATATTATTTTTAACATTTACCACCGATTCGGAAAGCAGTATCTACGGAGAAGAAAATATAGATATATGGAATTGTAAATATTATATTTGAGAGAGAAGATCATGGTTTACTACTAGGAGTTTTCTTTTCAATCAGGCTCTACCACAGATTAGTAAATAGTCCTACGTAGGTAAGCTCTACTCTGCTCTGGGTAGTACAGAAACAGAAGAGAAACGTAATTCAATATAAATAAAGCTGATGTACCTATTAATTAAGAAGAAAATTAGTAATGCAAAATTATCTGTAAGTAAGTATGAGTGCTAGTATAAGTACATAGTATTATATTATCAGTGGTATGAGTTTAAGTTGTGAGGTAGTTAATACATAAATATACCATTTAAACTAGACGCAGACAGAAGTAGCTACTTAATTGTTTTTCGTTCAAAGTTATGATTTATGAAGTATCTAATCGTTTGAAATGTGAATAGCAGTGACATCTAGCGATCAAGATGAACAACTACGTAAAACCTATTATTTACCTTTCAGATATTAATTTCTACTTCAATTAAAAGATGGCAGGAAAGTTGCAGTTGTTGAAAAATAATTAGTAATTACCTACTGAAATAAAATATATGAATTCAATCTGAATAAAAGTGAAGTCCCGTGTCCCCAAGTGGGGTAAGGGGCAGATGCATTATGCATACATCTGTTTCACTGATCGATTTTCTTAAGGGACTAGTAGGTGATCAGCCTTCTGTGTCCTGACTCCTGCCAGACCGAGACTTTTTTTTTCTTCTTCTCCACCGGGAATCGAACCCAAGGCCCCTCGGTCTACGCTCACGCGTCACTACCCACTCACAACCACTGTACCAATGAGGCGGTCCAATCTGAATAAGGATCTCAAGTAAATATTTGCTATAGAGTAATTTTGAATATTATATTAATTATACTCATTACTGACCTGTTGTTAGTTTTTGTTTTGCCAGAATTAATACTTAGGCTAATTGTTTAAGTGGGTAGATAGTAATTAGCGTTACATATTAGCCGTTATACAGGGTGTCCCAAAAAGTAGTGATGAACGGAAGCTGGGAGGTAGAGGACCTAAAGGGCTATCCGAATCACCCCCATGTATGTTATGCGATTTTTCGTATTTTCGGAGTTATGACGTTTTTTTCAATTTTTCACCTATCGCCGAGTACGGTGATATTTTCACTCATGGTGACGTCAATTATTGCGGAAGGTGCTTGATTTTTTTTGTGTGCTAAGCTGAAAGATAGGCCAATTCAGTATGGTAACATTTACTATCGTTAGATCTTTGAATGGAATAAAAAAAAGAATTAAAATGCCAAGAAAGATAAAATTACCCAGTATGTTCTCCACTTCAAGGGCCCGTAAAAAAATAAAATCACATAAAAAAAGTTTTCCATTTGGCTTTTAAAAACTTGCTCTATCTATCAGGTAGCTACCCTGAAAATTTCATTTTATTATTCAGAAGGCTTCAATCGAAAAATTGAAATCTAAATGAGGTAAGTGCAAAAATTGAATTAACATGATGATTAATAAAAACAAATTAAAACCAATAACAAGGTGTTTAATTACCAGAAATTTTTAAAATGACCCCGCTATTGCTCAGTGCAAGTGCGACATCACGGTAAAAAGTTGTCTTTTAAATGTCTGAATGCCCTTTTATCATTTTTAATGGTTTCTTCTGCTACTATGAATTTCCAGGTTATTTCGTTCAAATTGTGGCAGTCTCTCGTCTTTGTAGTATCCCCACGGAAAAAAATCAATAGGGTTTATGTCCGGGGACCGTCGAGGCCAGGCTAAAGGGCAAAGATACCCTGAAAGATGGATTGGTCGTTGCAGCCTGCGCATGCGCTGGTGACGCCTGCCTTAAAGCCTGGCCTGCACGGTCCCTCGACCTAAACCCCATTGATTTGTTTCAATGGGGATACTAAAAAGACCTCGGCTACTTGAGAGAATGCTACAATTTGGACGAAATAACCCGGAAATTCATAGTAGCAGAAGAAACCATTAAAAATGATAAAAGGGCATTCAGACATTTAAAAGACAACTTTTTACGGTGATGTCGCACTTGCATTGAGCAACAGCGGGGTTATTTTAAAAATTTCTGGTAATTAAACACCTATTTATGGGTTTTAATTTGGTTTTAATGATCATCATGTTAATAAAATTTTTGCACTTACCACATTTAGATTTCAATTTTTCGATTGAAGCCTTCTGAATAATAAAATGAAATTTTTAGGGTAGCTACCTGATAGATAGAGCGAGTTTTTAAAAGCCAAATGGAAAACTTTTTTTATGTGATTTTATTTTTTTATGGGCCCTTGAAGTTGTGAACATACTGGGTAATTTTATCTTTCTTGGCATTTAATTCTTTTTTTATTCCATTCGAAGATCTAACGATAGTAAATGTTACCATACTGAATTGGCCTATCTTTCAGCTTACCACACAAAAAAAAATCAAGCATCTAGCGCAATAAGTCACGTCACCATAAATAAAAATCTCATCGTACTCAGCGATAGATGAAAAATTGAAAAAAATGTCATAACTCCGAAAATACGAAAAATCGCATAACATACATGGGGGTGATTCGGATAGCTCTCTAGGTCCTCTACCTCCCAGCTTCCGTTCATCACTACTTTTTGGGACACCCTGTATATTGATTTCAATACTTTTCAAGATGACAACTTTATAAAATAAAGATGCAAGAATCCTCTTCCTGGTTCCTGCTGGGTAAATAAAGAACTAACATTCATGATACTGAAGCCTCTTGAGAAAATGGAAAAGATAATAAATTGTGACTAGGTACTTAGGTAGGTACTCTATATGTATTTTGTAAAATAAATTAACTTACTGCAATTTCTAAACGTATAGTTATGTTATTTCGAATTCAATCACGAGCAAATAGAAGGTAAGTATGTAGTTTCGTCATGAAAAAAAAAATTAAAATGATCTATGTTTTTAAAAAACAGCATAATCAAGGTTCTTTTCTGTTCATACGGCAAAAGCTAAGGCATAGAAATTACTTAGATAAAAAATAAAACAACCACATTCTCTAAAAATACTTTTCTGTAGTGTGTACATAAATTCCTTAACTATTAAAAATAGAATCTACAAGTGTTACCATAATTCCAATTATTATATTGTCTCAAAAATAATGATTTTAAATTTGAAAATTCTTAAGTAATCAGATTCAAATCACGTGCAATCATTTATTTTTCTGTAACAATACTGTATTACATCTATATATATAAAAGAAAGTCTGTATGTTCCAACACTTATAACTC
>CAJQZN010038469.1:8051-19845 GCA_907164685.1 Colias eurytheme | reverse complement strand
GGTGCACACTGATAGCATGGACGTGATTTGGAATATGCGCGTTTTTTTGGAGTACCTATAAGGATAAAATGGAGCTGGCGACTCACATGATGGTCGGTGATAGTCGCCGCCCATGACGATTCACAGCATTAGGAACACTGCGAAAGTATTATTAAATTATGTGTTGTTATATAAAACTAGCTACCCTTTTTTATAGTGGGGAAATCTTCCAAAGATACCCACGACCTCCGGGGAAGGAGGCCCCCTGGGTTATGTCGGATTCTTACCGAATAAAACCCCACTGTGTTCCGTCGAGCCGCTTTAATGATGGGGCCGCGGGTATTGGTTAGAATTCTTCCGCGACCGTTGATCTGCCCTATTACCCCTTTTCGGATTTTCTTTCCATAAGAACCTTCATGCGTCATGTTCATTGTTCAAGTTCAATTTTAAAAATACCGCCTGGCTTTACAGAAATTGCTTCCTTTATTATGTTACTGTGTTGTGTTATCATTAGTATGATCCTTGGGCGGAGTGGCGTGACTGATGTGTACTTTTTTACCTAATAATATGTCATTTGATTAGTTAATGGCCTTCTTATCTCTTCATAGCATTGGTCGCATCGCGTGTCAGTGTGTTCTGACCTTTAGCCTGTAATTTACGTTCATACGGGAACCAGATTGGCATCTCATCCAGTTATATGGTGTTTATGTTCAGAAATTATGTTATTTTAGTCGAAATTATATGTAAGCCTCTTGGCTAAAATGACGTGTGAGGAGATTGTATGAAGAAACTCTTCAGATGTTGAAGATTTAGCTTGATGAAAAATTTTACGATAATTCATTTAGTTATATGAAATGGGATTACGAAAAGCGATTAAGCTAAAAATAGTATACTATATGTATTTATAGTTAGTAGACGTTGAATTTATGTCCTAATCATGAACCTACTCTGTTTTTTTATAGTTAATTCAAAAATATCAGTGGAAATGTCATCAGAAAAGCTGTTAAATGCCCTTATTATACGCCTACTGAAATCGTAGAAATAGAACTGCACTATCCCTCTACATAAAATAGCCGAGAAATAACTGAAATATTAATGTAGATACGAGAAACTTATATTAAGATTGATAAGGAACCAATCTTAATATGTATATTAAATGTAACTATTTTCCGACAAGAAATGATTTCTCGTATCTACACGTGATTAAGTTAAACTTTTCCTTCTGTTTCTTGGGAATATCTATACTAATATTATAAAGCTGAAGAGTTTGTTTGTTTGTTTGTTTGAACGCGCTAATCTCGGGGACTACTGGTCCGATTTGAAAAATTCTTTCGGTGTTAGATAGCTCATTTATCGAGGAAGGATATAGGCTATATACCATCACGCTACGACCAACAGGAGAGGAGCCATGGGGGTGAAACCGCGCGGAGCGGCTAGTAATATTATAAAGCTGAAGAGTTTGTTTCTTTGTTTGAACGCGCTATATCTCGGGAACTACTGGTCTGATTTGAAAAATTCTTTCGGTGTTAGATAGCCCATTTATCGAGGAAGGATATAGGCTATATCATCACGCTAAGACCAACAGGGCGGAGCACTACGGGTAAAACCGCGGAGCACAGCTAGTAAGTAATAAATTATGGTTATTTGTTTAACACTTCATTTTTAGTATTGATTTTTACAATTCTTCTACTATACTTCTATCGTTTTAAAGGAAATTTTAAACAAATTAAGTATTAAAAATTAAAAATTTTATCGAATCGAATTTTCGGTATAGTTTTTGTCTGTTCTTGAGAACGTGGAGCTCATATTCTCATCTGTTATGAGAATATGAGCACAACGTTCATATTATAATGTTATATTGAAAAACTAAATGTTATTATACTTGCAATTCCACGAATACTAGTAAGTATTTTCTGCGCAGTTGGCTAGATAGAGTTAGAATTATTATTGTATGAAAATATGATTGAATTGGAATGCTTTTTCCATGAAATAGCAGGAATGGAAGGAACTATTTATTTATAATAATATTGATATTGGATACCAGTGGTTCAATTAGCGTGAAGTATTCCCCAAAGATATCAACGCGTCGGATCGTGTAACGTAACGTGCAGGGGTCGAAACCTTTGGTTGGTGGTTTTTTGTTTATTATTATTTTTTATCTAGTTTTTAGTAAAGAGTTTCTTATCCATTTGATCTATTAATATCTTTCAAATAACCAATTCAAAAGGTACTCACAGAGGCAATAACATTAAATAAGCATAAATTTTTAACAAAAAAATAACAATATAATGAAATTGTTTAAAAAACTGTACTTAATTACTTTTTTTAATTCCGCCTTAAATGTTTTATTTTGATAAGATAAGACACAAGGACACTGTTAATACATTTTAATTTAACTTGAAAAAACATGAAAGCTTCTCTCCCTATATAAGAAAATAATTCTAAACTTCTGAGAACGAAGCAGTTTTTTTTCAATCAAAGCGTCGAACTTTCATTAACCTTATTTAAAAGGTGATTTATAAATTTGTATTATATAATAATTAGTCGACCTAGCAACCGTTGTTCTTCCAGGACAGCCTAATTACCTTGTATACAACAGGTATTCAATTGTATATAAGTATACAACAACATAGATAATATAGATTCACTCTTAGGCCGCCTGTCCATCTGCAAGAAAACTTCCGCAAGAAATGTCCGACAGTCTGTCTGACAGTAGCTTGCAAGTCTAATTCCGCGTTTCCACCTGCAAGTAGACTTGCAAGTTGCTGTCAGACAGACTGTCGGACATTTCTCGCGGAAGTTTTCTTGCAGATGGAAACGCGGCCTTAGACTTGACTGACTAGACCGAATAGACACAACAATTAATAAAAATTGAATATAGCAATTTATTTATTGTTACATACCGTAAATTAGAGCGTTTTTGAGTTGCTGAGTATCAATAGATTTGTAACATGAAAGTTTCATCAAAACATTCACAGTAATTTTTGTGTGCGAAAGCTGGACAACAGACAGTCTTCTATAGTTTTATTATATGTAGATACATGTAGTAGATTTAAAGCATCAGTGTAAAATGTTTTTATTTAACATTTATAGAAGAAGTTCTAACAACTTGCAATATGAAAATTATACGTGGAAGTTATAAAGTTGAGGTTCGCAACCACAACAAAACAAATGTTGAACTCCAAAATTATACCGGTTTATTTAAAAATTATTAATTTAATTGTAAATAAGGGAATATTGGTGATTTATGATCTTTACTAGTGGTCCGCCCCGGCTTCGCCCGTGGTACATATTTCACAATGAAAGGTAGCCTATGTTCTTTCTCGGGTATCAAAATATCTCCATACTAAATTTCATGCAAATTGGTTCAGTAGTTTAGGCGTGATTGAGTAACAGACAGACAGACAGAGTTACTTTCGCATTTATAATATTAGTATGGATTATTATTGTTGGAAAGCACAATATTTACTAGCATATTTTCCTGTACACTTTTTTGAAAATCTTGGGCATGACGAAAAATAATAATACGTAAAACATCTGTAAACTTTCTCCTGCTGTTTATTATTTCGATGCTATATGCGATATATAAGTAGGTACCTAATAGGATTATGTGCCTAAATAAATAATTATAATAATTATTCTTTAGACGTTAAAATACTTTGAGACGAACGTAGACATGCCACGACTAAAGATGTTGTTTGTCTCGACAATTTAAAAGATTTAATCCGTATAAAAAAATCTTTTAAACTCGCTAATATTAAGAGCGGTCCATAATATCCATGACTATTGACTTCTTACTTTACTTAGCGATCCCTTTCCCTTTATCTTTCCCTTTAAGTGGATAAAGGAAATTCCCATACACATACATAGAAATTATTAACCGGAAAGAGTTGTGTAAAACATTTTAAGTGGACGAGCTACAACGGTAATACCTCATAACATCTTCCTGACATTTCGTCTCAATTGGCCATAGCCATTTATAATGGTTAACCTTCACGCGATAGGAACAACGTCTTTAATCGACTCACAAAAGATCTCGAGATGTGCAGTTTTTAACCGACTGCCACGAGAATCAATTTGTGGATTTGAGTGTGTGAAACAAATGTGGTAGGGAATGTTGATCCCCAAAATGTATGGAAGTTACAGACAATGTTTGATTATGCAAGCTAAATTACATTTAAAAATATTGTAATTTAGTAAAACTCTGTACCGGAATGTTAATATTTTAATCAAATGTGACAATAGAGCTATTTGTAGCAGTAACGTTCATAAATAAGTTTCCGAAATCAAACTTCGATTCCGGTTGAATTCTTAGGCGCGGGACATATACAAGCGGCGCGGCGCGCCGCCCCGCGCGCCGGCGTGCATCGGGTGCGCTGCGCTATTGGCATTTTGTATGAAATAATTTTGGAAAGGCGCAACCTTGGCGCAACCTTGGCGCAACCTTGGCACAACCGTGGCGTGCCGTCTCGACGCCTGTCCAAAATTCTTTCATACAAAATGTATAAGAAGGACGTGGTGCAAAACAGATTCAAGAGATGCGCTTATGGCACGCCCGCGCCCGCGCCGCTTGTGTTTGACCCGCGCCTTAGAAATGAGATTCGTAAATTTTGAAACATTTTTATTTCGACACCGGTTATTTCGTGGTTTTAATGAGGTGTTGAACTTATATAAAAAGAAAAATTCTAATCCATTATGTTTCAAACGTATCAAATCTCGTAACAAGCTTAAAACATATTATATATTTTTAATGAATGACACATTTTACAAAATCTCATCACATTTCTGACGTTTATTGTTAATTCATTATATGTATATTTTAGAAACGATCGTTAATCCATACTAATATTATAAATGCGAAAGTAACTCTGTCTGTCTGTCTGTTACTCAATCACGCCTAAACTACTGAACCAATTTTCATGAAATTTGGTATGGAGATATTTTGATACCCGAGAAAGGACATAGACTACTTTTTATCCCGGGAAAATGACGCAATCCCGGGAACGGGAACTATGCGGGTTTTTCCTTGACTGCGCGGGCGAAGCCGCGGGCGGAAACCTAGTATAAAATATTTCATTCCATAAATGAACTTACTTTGCTTTACGTAAAGCAAAGTACCAAATGTAGAGTCAATACTCTATAATATCACAGTAGATATGACGTTTTTGTGTAAAATCTAATAGAATTAATCGCAAAATGTTTTGATAAATGCATAAAATAAAGGTGTAAAATAATATAATCAATACAGTTTAATCTAAGGTCCTTTCTTCATTTCAATAAGTCCTTCGTTAGATGTTTCACAGTAACCTTAACTTTTTTGTCGATAAAATATTATATTAAAATGACGTCACACGTATGACTGTTGTTGTTAAATTAGCATGTACTAGTGTAATTTATTTGTAACACGCAGACGCTTCTAATGAAGGTTTCAGCAGTAATGTATTTCGTTCCGTATTTTCTTTGTACTATAACAAATGTAATGATGGAATTGCTTGTTATCCCGAATAGTGGGTTAAAACTTAAAATCCAGTGCTAGTAGGAAGTATATTTCGTTAAAAATATTGTTTTTTTTTTATTTTTAATATTGGAATATATCCTATCATGGTAAAAACATCAACTTTATTTATAGATTCGCATCAGTTCCTTAAATTTCAGTTAGAATTCACGGAGTTGTTTACTAATTGTAAAATTAAAGTAAACAGAGTTATTGCCAAACACGCGAAATAAAATATTGAGAGCAATGTTTAATTTTAACAGTTCGTCTTCAACAGAAATTGACACTAATAAATTTTGATGGATTTCTTTGTTTTAGTTATAATTATTAAAACTCAAGAAATATTATGTAATGAATACAACTTTTTCCTCTAAGCTAATGCTATATCAATGTTAACATAATTGTATGTTTGGTAAGACAACTGACAACGTTTTTAAAACTTGTCATTACTCTCTTTTTGATGTAAAATAACATAGCGTGAAGACAATTAACGATCGATTTATTTCTAAATATAATAAAATTAATGGTAAGGAAAAGCTTTGTTTAGTTTTAGCCCTAATTTTCTGAAATTCTTTGATATTTACACTAATATTAGAAAGAAAGGTTAGATTGTTTGTTGGTTGGATAATAAGCTCCGTAACTACTGGACCGATAACTGGATATAAAAAAAATTCAATAGAATCCTACATTATCCCTGATGAACATAGGCTATATTTTATGGTGTTTTAACCCGGGTCAATCCGGACTACATAGTATGAAACAAAAGTCTCTGTCTGTCTGTCTCTGTCCCTATATCCCTATGTATGTTTTAATCTTTAAAACTACGCAACAGATTTTGATGAGGTTTTTTTTAAAGATAAAGTGATTCTGAAGGATGAATTTAGTACATATATAGTTTATTAGGTTTTAGACAAAGCGGGCGATGCGGCCGCGGCGGCTTGTACGAAATAAAATTAAATTGTGCTTGCTAAATAATTGTTCATATTGCATGCATAGGATTCACTCAGCGAATGCATGATCAATTATTCATTAGTTTCTATTGCGACTGAGGAGTGAGGGTTATGAAGGGGTCTTAATCTTTCCGCATTCATCATAATTACATGCATCTCGTCTCCACGTGGGAACTTGGCATGGAACATTCTAGAGCATCTCTTACTTGTTGGTTTTAGGGATAGCTATCATTAATATACGTTAACATTGTTTTTGGAAAATGTTAAATATGATGCATACGTTTCAGTTTGAAACATCTTTGGCAAGATTCAAAGATACCAAAATCGTCGCCTTACTCCATGAGTGGTGGTATTGCCATGACGAGACCTTGAAGTTTTTCTCTCAACGCGCCTTTCGCGCAAGTTTCACTTTAAAAATATTTATTCAGCTGAAGTATGACAATCTATTGTTTGTTTTCCCGTAGCGTTTTGTGGTTCCCGTCCAGATTTTCCATCTTTCAGACTGTTGTTCTTTTTACGTAAGATTCACACATTAATTTTTTTACACATTGTGTTATTTTAGTGATAAATGAAAGACTACGTATGTTTATATTCGCGCATTCATAATATTTGTTATATTTGTTCAGTTTTCACGTAAATTCGACGGAACCGATGTTAATTAATTTTAGCGCTGAAATTCATTTGTCACTGAATCAGAATAAAGGTTACTTTTTGTCACGAAAACGAAGATTGAAGAGGGTAACATAAGGTGTGGATTTTAATATAGAAAACGAGTGAAGTTTGGTATGTAATAAAGTAAAGTTAACGCAAGCGATGCTGCAGGAAACCAGTGTTATGATTAAATATATTATTACATTTTGGTTTGATGTTGGGATTCAAAGCTATAGCACTTAATTAATAGGTGTTGTGCAGTGTAACTTATTCCTTTTGGTTTTTGAATTAACTGACAAATGTGCTGTAGAAGTTATTCCAGCAACATGCTGGTTGATTTTAAATTGCTTTATTACTGGAAAAAGCATTTGTTAAGACGATGACGAAAAAGAAGACGCTGATTAGATCGCGGTATATTATAAAATAAACAGTGACGCTAGATATTAATAGTAACGTACAATTAAATAAATAATTATTTGTATTTTAAGGTATTTTAATGAAATCAATATTTCACTTGAACTATAATAATCTTGAAAAATATTTTTACCACTACATAATATTATCAGCTACAGTCAACTTTTCGTGCCGACTCCCGTTGTTATTAACTTTGAATTTTCACATACATAATATACAACTATATTATAAATTTCTATACTAAAACCTTACCATTCGACCATGTTTACAAAATCCAAAACACAGCACATCCACTTTATTATTATTATTATATAATTTTATAAGCGGCGGCTAGGGGCGATGAATGCGGGCCCCGCGTTTTAACTGAGCCACTGCAAATGGCTTGCGTGTTTGGTCGTAGACATCTAGCAAGCGGTGGTGAACCTTTTTGGTGGTAATGTGTCAAATAAAAAAAAAAATAATAAATATCACGTAGTAGCAGATGCAATAGTAGATGTAACAAAGATGTTAGTTGCTATTGAAAATTATGAAGTGTTGGTAATTAAAAATAGTATTCACAAACATTTGTTAAAGTTTTAGAAAGTTAGTGAGTTGATACGTATTACGTACCGAGTATTGTTTATAATATTTAAGGAAACTATTATTCTTCCAAAATAAGAAATATTCTTCCAAACTCCATCTATTTTATGTATTCTTCTTCGATGTGTTATACGATAATATTTGGCTTAGCGATTGCATAAAAAGAAGAAATTCATAATACTATTCAACTCTTTCGATTATAGAGATCGATTATATATTATGCATTTATTCGTTATCCAAATATTGAACCTAAAAGTATTTACAAAGTAAATAATTTCATTTCATCTGAATTTCAATTAACAAATAGACCTGAAAATTTATAGAAATATTCAATAAAGTTCAGCAAATAAGTATTTAGATAGAGGATGCTTAAGAGATCAATTTAAAATGCTTTTAACATTCTTAGTTATTCAAGTGCTCACTCTTACCAATATTTGAATACCTTTCGTTGAGATGAAACTTAATTTCCTACGAAAAAAATAACTTTACTCAGTTATTTTTTTAATCAAGGTAATTCTTAAATTTAAAACTATCTGTTTTGTAGTATAGAGGTATATCTAGCCTTCTGCAATGATAAAAGAAGAAAGAACACGGTTTTAAGAAGTTTTTTTTTATTACAAAGTATATTATCTAGTCAAAGCAAAGTATCTTAATGAAAAATTTTATGAGGTTTTTTAAATTATAAATGCTCTGTTATTTTATAGGGTCAACAACTACATCAACTCTGTAGGGTTTATTTTTTGTTTTGACTATGGCGCCACTATTTTCTTTCCAAATTTCAAAGTTGCCTTTATTTATGCGACACAAGGTAACAGACAGCTTATCCAAAAAAAACACAAATAAGTACATCGTAATACGTGACATAATTCCAAATTCAAATTTACCGCCAAAATGTTGAACAGCCCTATAATAAGCCTCGCCGCGTATATGTCATTTGAATGTAGTATTGCAGTACCGTTCGGACGGCATTGACCACGCTTGGCCGTGAAAAGGTACCATTATATAACTGGCTGTATATTGCTTTAGAAAAAAAAATACAAAAATACAAAAAAAAAATCACACTTAATAGGCCGTAGGTGACCATGTAATGTACCTTAATACTATTATAAAGGCGAAAGTTTGTATGGATGTATGGATGTATGGATGTATGGATGTATGGATGTTTGTTACTCTTTCACGTAAAAACTACTGAACCGATTACAATGAAATTTAGCACACATATAGAGGGTAACTTGGATTAACACATAGGATAGGTTTTATCCCGGAAATCCCACGGGAACGGGAACTATGCTATGGTTTTCCTTTGAAAATGCGGGCGAAGCCGCGGGCGGAAATCTAGTATCTACATATTATCTAATCTAATAAATATGGATGTATGGATGTATGGTTGTTTGTTACTCTTTCACGTAAAAACTACTGAACCGATTACAATGAAATTTAGCACACATATAGAGGGTAACTTGGATTAACACATAGGATAGTTTTTATCCCGGAAATCCCACGGGAACGGGAACTATGCGGGTTTTCCTTTGCAAACGCGGGCGAAGCCGCGGGCGGAAATCTAGTTATATAATATCTGATTTAGTATTTGAAGTATTTATTTTGTGGGAAAGGCATTTAAAAGGAGTTAATAACATTAAATTTTAAAGTACTTTTGTTGTTTGGAATATACTGTATATTATAATAATACTGGGTATCTCGATTTTCCCAGAAATTTGCACCTAATTTGGCCAAAAATGACAGCTCTACGAGAATATTAATAAAAATGCAATGATAATTATTTTGCCAATAACTGGATAAAAGGGAAAACAACCATATTTCCATTTATTTCCAAGTCGAGTAAATAATTTAATAAAACACAATAACACTCCATGAATTGAGATGAAAATAAAAATTTCCTTTCATTTGAATTTACCTCCAGATTTAGTAGCTTATTTTTCTCACTTTAAGCATTCAATTAGCACCTTGATTGGATTTATTCCGCCAACCTGACGTTTTAATTTTAGCTTAGGTATAAAGTTATATTTTAACGCACTTTTCAACGAAATTTCAGCAGAAATTTAAATTGTTGGATTTTAGTATCATGGGTTAAAATCTAAAACGTCTATGTTCTTTATTCATTAATGAATATTCTTTATTGTACATCTTTATTGTATACAATATTTCTATAATATACTTCTACTTAAACTTAACGATAATATAAGCATAATATCATTGAAACGATAAATAGCGTGAGGTCTTAAGTCCCCTAATGAGGCAAGAGACAAGTCTATTTTAATAATCGATTTTCTTTACAGCCAACTGTTATGTCTAGAAGCAAATCAAAAACGTCTCCTAATAATACAAGTCTCTGTAATACAACCACTTAATAGTATATCAAATTCATTAGTGTAACAAACTCATTAAAATTATTGTTAGAAACCTAGCCCACGCATAAATATTTTAAATATTCAACCTAGCATTCCCTGAATTCAACAAGGTTCAATTACCCCACAAATATAATAGAATATTGAATCAAAACTGTATTACAATTAGGGCATGCAGAACCGGATCCGGTTCCAAGTTTTTGAAACCCGGTTCCAAATCGAGCTCAGAACCGGGTAGAACCGGGTTACCCGGTTCTTTTATAATACTTCGGAAAAAATACGAAATTAAACAAAAGTAACTGTAAAAGTACCTGATAGGCCTTTATTTTACGCGGCTTGTGTCTTACTTAATTAAATTAATAAAGAAACAAAATTTCAATACTTCTCTTTATTTATCAGTCTTATAAAAGTACCTTGGCCCTTAGTCAAACGTCAGTATCGCCGAGGAATAGAAATTACTAACGCTAATTATTGACATAAGCTCATGATATTTTGGTAATGGTTCGGTCACACTACCAACGACGATGACGACCACGACCAAAATTCAAATCTTGCCAAAATTTATTCAAAATAAAATATTTAAATCTCCCGTCATTACGGTACTCGGAAAAAAATTAATTCGAGGTCAATTAATAAAAAAATAGTTATTTTTGCGACTTTCGCCGAGACGGTAAGTTTATCATACAATCACCTGGAACCAAAATTGTACATCATAAAATTATCTATAAAAAAGGTTAAATACATTTTTTTCTAGGAGCTACCGTTTCTACGAAAAACCTATTTTTTTATCCATTGATCTCGAAAAAATTTTTTTAATTGTGTTTTGCACAATTTATTTAATTTCGACTGGATGAAAATTTTGTTCGTGGTCGTCGTTGTCGTTGGTAGTGTGACCGAATCCTTAGGCAAAACATCATACGCTTATGTCAATTTGTATCGATAGCGTATTCTATTCCTTAGCGTTTTGACGGTTGTCTCGGCGCTCTTGTTATCATAATATCACATAAAAACATGAAAAGTACCCAGCTGTAGGTTTTGAGTCCCATGCGAATGTCGAAATTTTCGAAAATTTTCAGCATTTACGGCTGTATCTTTTGATGCGTTGGCTTTTGAGTTCGACTTTTTCACTTATAAGGGACCGAAGACTTGAGTATTCGATATAAATTTCAGCTTGATACCAAAAACAAAAACATGACTGGATCATTAAATATGAATCAGTAAAATTAACAGCTTTTCAAATTCACGAGAAATCTAATAAAAATATTTCTGTAGCCTAATTTTTGTCATTTTCGAAGCCTAATTTTTTTTGGTAATACAACCGTAGGAAACTTATAGCATCTAAGGTTAGACAACCAATCGGA
>CAJQZN010038468.1:387-12091 GCA_907164685.1 Colias eurytheme | reverse complement strand
TTTTAAGTTTGAAAAATCAGATGTTTTGCGCGAAGTGACAGTAGTAGAGATTGTCTAATCTAAAAATGAACGCCCTTCCACTAAACTTAATTGTTTCAATGTGAGAGGACAAATAATTATTGAACCACTTTTATATGTGTGCGCGCGGCGATTCTACTGCAAACTTTGACTTTCGCGCACTGATTTGTCAACTAATCGGGCGATCAGTTCAGGTGCCTAGCATTGTATGGCGGGGAGAGCGCGCTATGTACGGAATGACACGTCCGTTCTGTCGTGCATCGCGTCATTTATGCACTAGTTGGCCAACTGTTCCTGTCGTTCGGGCATGGACGGGACTAGAGGACTGAACGACCAATGAGGCAGACCAATTTGTGTGTATTGCGTCTATACACGTATTTTGAATGTGAGCGTAAACACAGTGGAGGGGCGTTCATTTTTAGATTAGACAATCTCTACCCACCTCAACGCTTCGCTTATGAGGCGTGCAATAAAGCAAAGCGTGTTTGATTTTAAAAATATAACTTTTCGATAATTTGCAAAAGAATTGAAAATTTAATTTGCAATTATATGTTTTTTGCTTTCACTAATTGTTTTTATGTCTTTAATTAATATGAACAATTCAAAAGATACATTACATTTTTACTCAAACGTTTATTCATTGTAACTATTATTAATTATCAACTCTGTATTCGCAACAACTAGCCTGAATTATGATTTTATTTCATTTGTTATTTTATAGTCGAAAACGAGAAGATATCTATTATGTTTAAAATAGCTCATTATACGTCTACAATATATATAAAATTTGTAATTTTTCGGTCTATTATGATAATAATTATTATTTTTCATGGTATACGATGTTATAGACGATTGCAGAAATTAAAATATTTTCAATTATTGCTCTATAATACCTATTTTAAAACCATAACCCAGAATCAAATAGAGATAGGATATACTCAATTGTAATAAGATCAACAGATCAATTTCATTGATTGATTTTTTTGCGGGAAAGTAATTTATTTGCCTTATTTTAAATAAGTCAAAAAGAGTCATAGCCAATGGTCATTGAACTCATGACGTTCACGTGTTAAATTCCTCTAATAGATGCAGTCAAAATAAAGACATAAATTCTTTTCGGAAAAATATCAAGTGTAAAAACGCAGTTCAACATTCTATCTGCAGCGCCATCAGAATTTTTAATTCAAATTTAAAACAATAAATTTTCAGTTCTTTGTTACCTCTCTGAACTGCGACTCAAATATTTGTATGTCGGTACCCGCATACCTTTTATCTACCCTCTATTTCTAGATTGCGAGTCCATCGCTTTTTTAAATTCGCCAATATTTTCAAAATTTCCAAATCTTGTTAGTGCCAATATCATGTGCATATATCCAACTAGATTTCCACCTGCGGCTTCGCCCGCGTTTTCAAAGGAATACCCGCATAATTCCCATTTCCGGGATAAAACCTATGTGTTAATCCAAGTTACCCTCTATATATGTGCTAAATTTCATTGTAATCGGTTCAGTAGATTACGCGTGAAAACCATACATACATACATACATACAAACCTTTCCTCTTTAAAATATTAGTATAGATCATAGAGATAATAATATTATGTACTACGTAATAGATGTGACCGATAATCCAAAACTTTCTCACTGTTACTAGTTTCCAAAAAACTTCAAAAATCGTATTTAAAAACCTATCTCTGAACCTAGGACCTTTCAATCTACCTATTATTATCAAACGAGTTCACCTCAAAAATAAACAACCATTTACTTCATTATTTTCAATCAGCAATGACAAAGAATTCTTTACAACGTTCGACTCCTACAGGATTATTTTATTAAAAAACATGTTATGAACGCATTGTTTTGTTTAATTAATGAAATGCCAACATCTAGAGATGACAATGGCATGTTGGAACTGCACAATGCCTTTTGTAAAATACGAAGCGACTCAAGTGTTTTTAAGTGGATGCACAAACTGAAAATTAATCTGAATTATGAAGTTTTTAGTGTTGTATAGAATTGGTGTCAACCATACGGATAAGTAATATTTTTGTTTGTAATAGCCTATTTATAGCAGACTATCTAAGTCAGTGCTAAATTAAATCCTAAACTATTGAATTGTTCTGTAGCGATTGAGTGGCAGTCATTGATGCAAAATTTTACAGTTGGAACTTAAAACGTAGAAAAAATGTGTTTTGAATTACAATTCATAATAATTCAATAATGCCGATTAAAATATCGCCTTTTCGCATTTACATTTAAATATCGATTACTTATGATAGGTATAATACCTCCATAAATGTTTGCTTTATTGAATTTCCGATATCAAATATCTACTATTTGAGATCACTATACGGTGCTTTATAAAGAACATCGATTGAAATTGCTTGTTTCTTTTTTGTATAATAAAAATATCTTTATATTACTTTTATCTCAAGAACTGTTTCACGATTATTTGGAAATTTATTTGATTTCGACGGATTGAGTTCAAGTGCAAGTTTTTTTGAACCTGTAGTGTAGCTGCAGTAATTAAGACGATACACAAAAAAAAATCCACTGCTTGGCGGGCGGAGTCTAATAGCTCGCTATCGCGAACGCGGGTGTGCGCGATGTCATTCTTGCAAACTCGCCGCGCTGCCGCTGGCCGACTCGGGACAAACATGTATGGAGTCGTCATACAGTTATAATATTGTTATACATTTATTTAATTGTTGATTTATTGGTTTTATTTTCTTGCTTATAAACAAATAATTAATAAAACATTATTAATAATTATTATTATTTCGTAATGTTTACTTTATTACAAAATAATACAGGTTATTAATAATCTTTAAAATAACAAAAAATATTGTTACTCTGAAAAAATGAAATGGTACTCAATAACGCGGACTACTGAATTGATTTAGATAGAATTTGATGCTGACGTAGATATTACATCATGCCCAGAAATGAAAGGTACTATTTCTGAAAGAAGTTATAAACCCTAATTCTTCTCAGTCAAAGTCAAGAGTGGAAGATATCACTAATACAGTAAAACTGATGTGAAACTTTGGATTTTAATTTGTATATTTTTTTGTTAGTTGTTACTTAATCACGTCAAGACTACATTACCAATTTTGATAAAATATAGCTAATTGCCTGGATTTACACATAGGATACTTTTTATCCGAACTGAACACTTCTGTGGGAAAAAACAGGATTCACGATATAACCTAATTCCACGCGGGCAAAGCCGCGGTCGGAATGATATTTTTTTAAATAAAAAAATTGTTTTAAAAAAACACAAAATATATTAACGCATGTATTTATTTTTTGCACTCTATTATAATTGTAATTATTCATTACAAATAATCAAAATAAAATAGCCAGAACAAAGTTAGGCCCTGGTAGGGTAGGTAGGCAGGTACAGCAATGTGAGACGAACACTGGCTTATTTATACCAATAATAATGTATTATAAACATTATATTAAGTTTACTTTCTAACAACAAAAATACATAATATTAGCTAATGTGAAAACGAATCAACCAATCATCCCACAACAATGAAATGTGCACACAAATATTCATCCAAATCGGTTCATGTGATTAGGAGGAGTGACTGCAGCGCCATCTTCCGGGCCCAATTGTGTTTCCAGATCACCCAGGAACTCAATTTAATATACTTACACAAAATTATTCGAAATGAAAACTCACATTACTATGTAAATATGAATATAAACCTGTTTTAGTACTAAGCAATTTCCCGCACAGGTGTAGTAAGTATAAATGAAATAAATATCAACATCAAATTCTTTATACAACATACTTATCTACCACCTACTAAGAAATGTAATTCTTGAAATTTTTTCGTATTTTTTTTAAATATAATACTACTCCAATGAGCTCCTGTTCCATATTATGTCCACCATACTTCCACTAAGTTCCCCATGATTTTTTATTTCTTTGCACTTTGTTGCTTTTTGCTAAAAATGGAATCATGCGATAAAACCAGTAGAGCGTTGATAACATACATTTTTGACTGAATAAAGGTACTTACGAAGGAGTGGGTTCACATTGTGAACAATCAGTGGGTTTATTTTCCTTCTGGATTCCGGATTTCTGAAAAGATTATCTATGATATAAATGAAAAAATCTTACACATTCGTTATGTACTTAAAACAGGGGTACATATCAAACATCGTCTATACAATAATAAAAATACAATTATCATCAAATTTAAAATAAAACCAACTTACTTCATTAATTTGTTCCAATTGTAAGCATTCTTTTTCCTCCAACCTTTATGTTTCTTCTTCTTATTTTCTTTATTGTCCCCATTTGTCTTATCGTGTTGTCACCCTTTGTTACGATTGCGCGAGCGACACAAGTTCCCCGTGTGACGGCCGTAGCGGGAATGACTCGTGCAGCGATCGGGGTAGGAAGGTACAGGGCGGCTCTCGCTATATTGGCTGGTCGCGCGCTAATTTCAAGTATTTCTTGTTTATTTCAAAACCATCGCATATTTCAAAATTCTAAATCGGTAGACGTATAGGTTGTATATTTTATAGTTAATATCCAAAAAGTCGTAACTTTACGTTTGTTATTTTGAAGATGCCAGAGATTAAAAAAAAATAACAATGAGAACTTTGTATTTTTTTTCTATCGAGAAAATATCATGGAATCATGTTTCTAAAACGGTAGACGTATTGTGTTACTATTGAACTTTCTTGTCAAGAATTTTCATCACGACAACTTTAATAATATAAAAATTACGAAGGTTTAAAAAGGGCCGTAAATGTTAGAAAAATTAATTCATCACCTTAACCTATTAAAACAGTTAGGGCTGATTTTTCAATCCTTGGTTAAAACTTATTCGTCGAATAATGTATAAAACTACCATTTTAAAAACGTATTCTAATTGCCCGTATTTGACAGTTTACGTGACATTTTAATACTATCGTGTAATACTTTATTTTTTATGTGTATCTTTTTGGGGGGAAAGAATGCCAATACTCGCCACGCTTGGCAGGCGGGTTGGCGAGCGCAGTTGATGGTGGGGGAGATCATGCATAACGCTGCTGCCCGTTTGCATGTCGTGCCTGCCCTTAGTCGCCTTTTACGACACCCACGGGTAGAGATGGGGTAGTGCTATTCTAGGCCGGCACCACACGGCACCACCACCGTATTAGTAACTTGAACCGATGGCCGTTGGGGCAAAAAGGTTCTTGAGTGGCGACCACGTACAGGACGTCGCAGTGTGGGACGGCCTACAACGCGATGGACAGACGACCTGATCAAAGTGGCGGGGAGCCGCTGGATTCAGGCCGCTGGTGATCGGTCGTTTTGGAAATCTTTGGGGGAGGCCTATGTCCTGCAGTGGACGTCCTGAAAGGCTGGAATGATGATGATGATGATGAATACTTTATTGGACGGATAAGCTTTAACCAAGCATTGAAAAATCGGCCCTTAATAAATTAGAGCTAGCGCGCACGAGCAACTTTGTCTCCGCAACTATTTTGTCTCTGCAACTATTTTGTCTCTCCCACCTATGGACTAGTATGACAAACAAAGTTGCTCGTGCGCGCTAGCTCTTATAGTAAAAATAATGTTACATGTGTCAATTTAAATTTTAAAATTATTGTTAATTCGAACAAAACATTGTCAATAAAATATTACTTACTTCGTTTATATCTCAATGTGGAAATGTGCAACTTTCTTGAAATCTAAAGTTTTCTTACTAGTAATTTAAAAATAGGTACCTATTGTAGAACTTGTCTTTTGATCGAATAAAAGAAATCATTAGTACATACAATTGGATAATATTTCCCACGTATTTCTCAACAATCGGAACTCTCGACATCCAATCATAGCCGGGTAGCTTTTAGTATTAGATTTGAAGATAGAAATATTATATGAAAACTTTATATAATTTACGATGTAATTAATTGTTTTGTACGAATATTATTTGAAATAAAAAATTAATTATTATTACATAATCTAATATATATTATAAAGGCGAAAGTTTGTAAGGATGTATGGATGTATGGATGTTTGTTACTCTTTCACGTAAAAACTACTGAACCGATTACAATTAAATTTAGCACACATATAGAGGGTAACACATAGGATAGGTTTTATCCCGAAAATCCCACGGGAACGGGAACTATGCGGGGTTTCCTTTGAAAACGCGGGCGAAGCCGCGGGTAGAAATCTAGTTAAACAATAAAGTTTAGATGTATTGAATAAAGTGAATGTTTAAAAACGGAAGCAAGAATGCAAGAAAAAGTTTTAAGGTTAAATTATAATGACCCTTTCGATTAATATTAAAATATTACAACAAAATTCCTTATTGTCTGAAATATTGTTATAAATATCTTGTATCCACCCGGCTCTTTGATTTTTTATACTATCACAACTGGCTAAATTCAGATTCTTATTTTAGCAAGGTATTCTCTCAACTGTTTATATAAAATCAATATCACTCATTGACAAGGAAAAAGCCGTGAACGAATGACAAAGCCCGTTACACTTTTATGGCTCGTAAAACCGCTGTGTACAAGTATATGTGCCTTATTATGACTACATTCATACGAAATACTTGCTAAAAATAGTATTAAGGCTGTCGAAACAGACATGTTAACAATTGAGAATAGACTTCTTGAATGTTATAACAATTTTGATGTGAAACTTCTTTAGGCGCGTTGAGAGTAATGTTTCATGGCACACATGGCAATACAGTCGCGTCATGGAGTAAGGCGACGATTTTGGTATATTTGAATCTTGCCAAGAAGTTTCACTTCTGACACGTGACTAATAATGTACTAATAATTGGACTAATAATGTACGTAAAAAGTTATTTGTATACATTTGACAAGGCCCTAAGTGTTACCATGGACGAATATAATTTAAATTATTTGTCTATGGTGTTACTACGTCGCGGTCGTTACTATGAAGGCAGTTGTTCAGAGCTCTGTAATTCAGTGTAATTGTTCCCTTTATTTACCTCTGCTTTATTTGACTTTACGCAATTTGTGAATTGTGTTATTGAGGTAGTTCTTCTAGGTATAAAATTATATTTATTGTTTTTTTTTGAGTATCTAGTACCTTCCTAGTTAATTCCGGGATATTTAATTGATTCAATCAAATCAAGAGCTATCAAGAGCTTAAAATTATGTTATTTTCTAACGTTTAACAATGTTTATACCTAGCAAGTTTATTTTAAAACAAATTTTTAGCTATTATTGTGGCTATTATACTATTAGCTATACCTATATGTAGAAGCCAACCACTTTCTTGTCAAGTTTACCCTTTTAATTGCCTGTGACCTAATTAATAATAATTAATTACTACTTCTTTCAAAAGAAAAACCTTGACATATCTATTTAAACTTAATAAAAACATATCTACTTACTACAACTGAATCCAAATCATATAATTTTAATTACAAATAAAGTCAAGGTAAGACTGCTTTATTTGTAACTAGCTTCCGCCCGCGACTCCGTCCGCGCGGAAAAATTAAGATTTATTTATTTCTACGTATTTTTCCGGGATAAAAAGTATCCTATTTTATGCCCAGGATAATATGGTATAATTATACCAAGTTTCATCGAAATCGAACCGTTAGTTTTTACGTGATGCCTTCACATACAGACAGACAGACAGACAGACAGACAAAAATTTTTTTAATCACATATTTGGGTTTGGTATCATTCCAGTAACACCCCCTGCTACATATTTATTTTTTCAATATTTTCAATGTACAGAATTGACCCTTCTACAGATTTATTATATGTATAGATAATTTTAATTTACTGAACATAGATTTAAAGGTATATATGGGACAATTGCCTGTAATAAATCCTTTAATTCAATCATCTATTCTCAGCACGCATTAATAGTCATTCATTGCTATACAAGGAATGTTCTAACTAATATCTCTATCATCCTATATCACTTAATTTTAACCGCGAAGCATACAAGGCATTCCGAGAGGCTCTGATTGCGTTAACCCACTCCGATTTACCCGGGAACGCCGTAAGCCATCCCGGGAACGCCGTAAGCCATTCCGGGAACGGCTGACAAGCCGTGCATATTTGCTTTCAAGGACGACCTATCTTATTAAGATGTGTGTTGGCCTTGAGCCTTATGGTTGGTTGTAGGTTGACTGAAAATTGCTTCACATTTTGGGTAGCTTTTAAGCGTATTGCTTTTAATTTGATGGTTATGGAATAGATTATCTCTTTGTGTTAAGGCTATGTGTTAATAAATTGGAGGATTTGCAATGAATTATGAACGCAATGTTTTAATAACGTTGCGAATCGATTACTGCGAAAGTAGTCATCAGGGAATAGCTCTGCGCTTTCATAGCTTTCGATGTTGTGAGTCGGATTTGTTAAAATAATTGAGTTTTAAATCAACTCTGATGATATTTTACACGCTTCTTTGTAAATATATAAACTTTTCGAGATAGATTTTCACTTAGATAAGTTCAAAAACGTTTTTGTTTTTTCTTAGGCTTGAAAAGTCAAACAATAAAAACAAGCGTGGGCAATGAAGATAACTGGTAAAGCATCTTGGTAATTTCTAGCTCAATTGTCTGGAAAATTTAATCCATTAGTGTCTAAGTCGATTGTCCCAACGCACCCTTTATAATCTACCTAGATAATAAGCCTAGGTCTTAAAAAAATACTTCATTTCTTATTGACGTGTCGTTCGTCTGATATTATCTCTAATTTAAAAAAAAGTTGAATGTATTTAAAAGCGAATAATATTATACAAAAATCATCTCAAACCATCAAATATCATTGTTCAGATTGAGAAATCAGTTCAATATATATTATTTGCTACATAATATACGTCGAGTATGATAATAGGAAATATGGATACTTTTATTATGTGTTACATTATGTTCAAATTGTTACCTAACGGATAACCTATCTAAACTAATATTATAATCTATACTAATAGGTATTATAAAGAGGAAAAGTTTGTAATTATGTATGTATGTATTGTTTTCACGCATAAACCTCTTAACCGATTTTGATGAAATTTGGCACAGACAATTTTTAGACCCTGAGAAAGAACATAGGCTACCTTTTATTGCGAAATATGTACCACGGGCGAAGCCGGGGCGGACCGCTAGTTTAGTATAAACTCGACGATGTCATCGTTTAGAAAAAAGTATCACCCAACCACACTCAAAATACAAAAGTAAAAACACAAGAAAACATTGTGAATCCACATCAAAACATTATCTATGTATAGTCGCGGATAAAAATAAAAAAAAATCAACTGTTGTCGCATTCTGTGGCATAGACTATAACTATTCAGTGTTGCATATAAATAAATATGAAATGCTTTTCCATATCTTTCTACCTCGAGTGAACACGAAATGTTCTAGACTGCATACTATCGTGTACAAAGTTACTTCTTACTATTTGCGTTATTGAATACAATATTGGATAGGGCTGGCAATTTTACTTTAAATAATTTTTCTTTTAGTTAGAAAGAATTATGCCATTAAAAATATTTCTTTGCTTTATTATTATAATACGGTAAATATAAAAGAAGCAATCAAAACATTGGAACTAAAGGGATTAAACTGACCTAAGTATATTGCTTATGAACAAGATTGTAAACATCCGTTAAAGCATACGTATAACATGTATCAAATTTCAAATAGGTGATAATATTCGACTAATTAGTGTTGTGAATTGTATTTAATTTCATAAATTCACGTTAATAGTATTTGTGCTACAAGAAATAATTTCAAAATCTAACACGTCAATGTTTTGCAACGGCTGCCAACCCTAATTGCGACCTTCAATACGCTATATGGTTATAAAAATCTAATCTGTTATCTTTTTGGTAATTGAATAAATATAACTTTGTATAAAAATATATAAACATTTTTCTTAAAAATACGAAATATATTCCCTCATTTTCTATAACTTGTTGTATGTATTTTTATAAGGTTTGACTGATAAAACAAAATAAATATTATATGAATTATTACACTCGACTTTGGTTGCTGCTGTACTGCTGCTATCCCTAGGTAAAAGTATGAAATCTTATTTAAAATGAAAAAAATAATGGAATTAATTCCTACAGTAACGGTCGATATAAAAATTCATTTGCATTAAACCCACTTTGAACAGTCTCTGAGCATTTAACAGCCACTTTAACAATCACAGTACCAGACCAACAAATCATCCAATCCACCTAATAAATTGTTTAATATATAATTACAAATATCAGTGCATTAGAGCCGTGTCCCACTGGGGGTTACGTGTAAACACGAGTAATGTACACGTTTCATATCCCTCGAGGAAATGATTACAAGATGGCCAGGGCAGGATTTTAAGCAAGTGTTTTAAGGCCCTAATTTAGTAAATCTTTGAAATGAATGGCTTTATTACATCTTAAAGAGTTTCTAACAATGCATAACTAGGATGTTAATGTATTTAAATCAATAACACTATTTACTTAATAATTATATCTATATATAATAGATTTTCCTGTCGTCTATTTCTTCATTATATGTTATGATTGGATGTGGATCTGAAATTAGAAAATTGAAATATGTACCTATATTCAACGTGTTATTTGATCATGACAACATGTCTTAAATGTATCATGGCATTAGAAACTCGTGACATCTATGATTTTCCTTGCCCAATGCGGCCCTGGCAAGTAGCCCCTAGAGTCCAAAAGTAAGATTTCAGCATTTATAGACAGTCAGACGTTTATATGACTGGTTATAGCGTAAGTCGTCTGCAAACTTATTTATTACATACATTTAACTTTAAAATTGCATCAAAGGAAAGCATGTTATTGAGACTTGGACAAAAACTTTGACTTTGTGCTTTATGTGGGTGTGATGTGAATGAATAAGTCAAGTATAATAATTCAATTAGATAACATTTGTTCCATGTTTTTTCTAAGATATTTATATAAAAGTACTTGTTAACTTACGAAAAAATTATCACACAGTGGGTTTTGAAGTGTAAATTATTCCTGTAATTTATACATTGATTATGAAATAATATTACCACTGAAATAAGTCGTTTTTTCGGTAGAGATGACAATTATTAACGACCTACTATATTATTAATTGTTTAGTAACTTATTTGATCTTAGCCAATAGTTTATACGCAGTTATACAGATAATGTTTTATTTTCTCGTCAGGCGTTTAAAGTTTTCGCTTTATTTTTTCCTCATACTAGCATTCTTGAACCCATCGTAATTTTAAAGGGTTACCTATCTTAATCTCGAATTTTAATATTCCGAATATCATAATCCAGAAAACGTTTGGACATTTTTTCATAACCCCGAATTTTAAAATTTCGAAGTTTTGTTTGCCATATAATCGCAACTCCAAATTTCATTTGCCCATTTCTTTATTTGTACGACGTTTTACAATCCAGACGAATGAGTTCCAGACATACGAAATCTAAGTGCACAAAATCCAGATGACCGTAATCCATATGCACGAAGGCCAGATTTTTAAAACACAAATTTTTGAAATACAGCTAATTGATATCCAGACAAACAATGTCCAGATTTTTGAAATTCAAATAAACGATATCCAGCAAAACGAAATCCTTCCAGGGGGACGCAGCACGAACCTAACCTAACCTTCTGAATAGATTTTAACACTTTTAACCTTTCTGTAATGGGCAAGTAAAACAATAGCGAGTCGGTTCTGGC
>CAJQZN010038467.1:28642-48606 GCA_907164685.1 Colias eurytheme | reverse complement strand
AAACTCAGCTTCATAATATTTACTAAGAACTAGGTCATCTCGCATTTCAATGACATTACCTCGTGACCACAATAAAATAATCTTAATACGATTACTCATATCGTTGAAAAACCGACTTGCCTATCTTTTCGCAAAAATACAAAAACTTAACAGTTAACATTAAAGTGAGTGACTTCTGATAACGGATAAACTTATTCATAATATATTTATATCCTTTTTCTTTTTTATCATATAAATAACTATATAATTAAATTAGGTATAGAGATAAGAATAAAATCGATAACAGTTTCTATTTGCGAGATTTAAAAATAAATAACGACTACATATTATTATAATTCATAACGCGAGTATTCGCAAAAACAGCTGATCTGATCTGTATGAAGTTTGGTACAGAGTAAGAGCTAGCGCGCACGAGCAACTTTGTCTCCGCAACTATTTTGTCTCTACCACCTATGGGCTAGTATGAAAGTGTGCGCACGTAGCGACGCAACTCCCCATAAAAATTGATGGGAGAGACAAAATAGTTGCGGAGACAAAGTTGCTCGTGCGCGCTACCTCTAAGGGCGTATTGAGAATTTTCCTGCGCGGGTTACCAACGCTGACAAGCGCCGATAAGCGCTTATAAGTTTCCAGCTTTCTTTCTGAATACGCCCTAAAGCAGCAGGGGCAATATTGGAATTGCACCCGTAATTGGTTCCTGGATGTGTATAGGCAAGCAGGGACAATTTAGAGAACAGCTGAAATTGCTCCAACCGCCGTGCAACCCATATTGTTCCAATATCGCCCCTGCGGCAGGTAGGGGAGTAGCCGTTTTAAGGTTATAGTCTGGATAAGCACATAGGTTTCTTTTAATCGTCTGTTGGTGCTTTTCTGGCCTTTTGAGGACAAATAAGCTCTTGGATTATGTAAGGTTTAGGTTTCCAATAAGATTAGGGATTTATGTTTACAATTAATATGCGCAATGTTAGTTTAATAAAAGTTATGTCCACCTTCACGTCGTGTTTTGGATCAGCTAAGTCACATTCACATATTTTTTTTATATTTATGTATTGTATCGTAATTGGCTACTTTTGATTATGAAGGTATATGTTGTGTATACAAGCTAA
This sequence comes from Colias eurytheme, assembly GCA_907164685.1. Classification (NCBI taxonomy): domain Eukaryota; kingdom Metazoa; phylum Arthropoda; class Insecta; order Lepidoptera; family Pieridae; genus Colias; species Colias eurytheme. The sequence continues at coordinate 47,500 of CAJQZN010038467.1, read as the reverse complement.
TATAAATTAAGCTAAGTTATCTAGGTATAAAATTGGTTTCATTGTTTGTTATTAAGAATGTATTACAAAGGGATCGTTTAAATGCAAATTTATTTAGAATAGAAAAACCTATTCAACATTAAATGTAGGTAACATGTTTATGTTACTAATTGGATAAACTAAACAACAAAAAAATACCTGATGAATAGTTATAACTCCGTTCTTCTCCGTCATTTTGAATGGACGTCACAATAATTTATATTAAAAATAATATCACAGGTTGAATAAATAATAAACTAAATCTACAGTTTCATTTATTCGTCATCTGTGTCGCACGTCACACTGGTCCCCACTAGATCGATAAGAGACACTATTATATAGTCTATAATTTTGTAAAAAAATAAATTATACGACACTATTATACACCATATTTCGATTATTACACGCGCGTCTGTGAATAACATTAACGTGGGGACGACCGCTCGCGACGACGGACGCGGCGCGAATGTCAAACTATCATAAATCGTTCGATTTTCATGTTACATGCGCACACGCATAATGATAAGGAAAGTGATATAAGCGGGTCGGGTATGTGAAATTTTAATGTGTAGGTTTACGTAAATCTGTATTAGTTAAATATTATTTATGAGAATTATAGAATTTGAATGAGATAACATGTTTATAATGCGCCGTTAGCGATCTTGTTAATATTATTTCATCAAATGAACTCCGTTATTCTGCCAAGTCAAATCAATTCTAATATGACTGTGTCTATTGATTACGTCTGTTCCTTATTTGGCGATGTTTTGCGTCAATTATTAGTCGAGTCCGAATATCTGAATTGCAAATAACAATTTGGTAGCATTTCAAATTAGACGTTGAGTACAACGATTATTACTAACTAGCTGTACCCCACGGTTTTACCCGCATTGCTCCACTCCTGTTGGTCTTAGCATAGCGTTATGATATATAGCCTATAGCCTTCCTCGATAAATGGGCTATCTAACACCGGACCAGTAGTGCCTAAGATAGGCGCGTTCAAACAAACAAACAAACTCTTCAGATTTATAATATTAAATATAGTATAGATCAAAATACGGCATAATATACACAATAGCAAAACATTCTTAACGACTGTTATCAAACAATATTATACGCTTCGCCTTGAGAGTCAAGGCGAAATGCCCATAAACACACATATTTGCTCAAGATCAGGTACAAATTGCAAATCTCAACGAGACGAAGTTAAATTCATTATAATTTCAATGCGCTGTTTTAATCAAAAGTCCAGTTTGTCGAACAATATACAATACTAGCGGTCCGCGCCGGCTTCGCCCGTGGTACATATTTCGCAATAAAAGGTAGCCTATGTTCTTTCTCAGGGTCTAAAGATTATCTGTGCCAAATTTCATCAAAATCGGTTCAGTAGTATATGCGTGAAAACCATACATACATAATTATAAACCTTTCCTCTTTATAATATTAGTATAGACTAGCTATGTGCTCCGCGGTTTCACCCGCATTGCTCAGCTCTTGTTGGTCTTAGCGTGATGATAATATATAGCCTATAGCCTTCCTAGATAAATGGGCTATCTAACACCGAAAGAATTTTTCTAATCGGACCAGTAGTTCCAGAGATTAGCGCGTTCAAACAAACAAACTCTTCAGCTTTATAATATTTGTATTTAGTATAGATATGGTGGAAATAAAAGTAATCGTCTCTAAGATATAGATAACTCGAATTGAAATGCAATTGAAGATATGAATTTCAAATTTCTGGCATATTTCTGTTATTTAGAAGTAAAAAGTAAACAGTTTGAAAAACTTTTATATTTAAAGTTCACAATTTTAAAAGATTATTGTTTACATATCGAGAAAAAATATACGTGAACTAGCGGTAACACGCGGCTTCGCCCGCAAAAGAAAATCCCATAGGATGAGCAAGTTTTGGAGCTATGCTTCAGTTGTTAAGTGGTTTTTTACTTCACAACTGTACACTAATATGTTCAGTAAATCGTCGCTTTACTCCATGACGAGACAGTATTGCTATGACGCGACCTTGAAATTTTACTCTCAAGAAGTTTCACTTCAAAAATCATAGTCTATGACGTATGATGTATGTATATTACAAGTACATATATCACATTGTTTCAACTAATGCTTAACCCTCAACATGAAAAACGATGTAAGCATCGACGATCAACAGAGGTGTGACTGGACAAACAATCGTCATATCTGTCCATACTGCTAAACGCACGTCACACTCTTGTGCTAGTTTCGGAACGATTTTGTATGTTATTGTCCTTCCTACTAATCTTCTTATCTTCTTATATATAAAAATGAATCGCAAAATGTGTTGGTAAGCGCATAACTCGAGAACGGCTGAACCGATTTTGATAATTATTTTTTTATTATATTCCTTGAAGTACGAGGATGGTTCTTATGTAGAGAAAACGTAAACATGTACCACGGGCGAAGCCGGGGCGGACCGCTAGTAATATATAAAAATGAATCGCAAAATGTGTTGGTAAGCGCATTACTCGAGAACGGCTGAACCGATTTCGATAATTCTTTTTTTATTATATATATATTCCTTGAAGTACGAGGATGGTTCTTATGTAGAGAAAACGTAAATATGTACCACGGGCGAAGCCGGGGCGGACCGCTAGTAATATTATAAATGCGAAATCTTGTGAGGATGTGTATGTGTGTGTTTGTTACTCTTTCACGCAAATACTACTGAACCGATAACAATAAAATTTAGCACACATATAGAGAGTAACTAGGATTAACACATAGAGTAGGTTTTATCCCGGAAATCCCACGGTTACGGAAACTATGCGGGTTTTTCTTTGAAATTAAAATACAATTTTTCGCGTTCAATTTTAATAAATATAATTTCAAATACAATTTTCAAAGAAAATCCAGCATAGTTCCCGTTCCCGTGGGATTTCCAGGATAAAACCCATCCTATGTGTTAATCCAAGTTACCTTCTATATGTGTGCTGAATTTGATTGTAATCGGTTCAGAGTATTTGCGTGAAGGAGTAACGATACAAACTTTCGCATTTTAATATTAGTAGTAAAGTAAGAATTTTAAGTTTGAAAAATCAGATGTTTTGCGCGAAGTGACAGTAGTACCCACCTCAACGCTTCGCTTATGAGGCGTGCAATAGTAGGATTTACAAATTGACGACAATCTTAGTTATTTGATAACAGCGCCATCTCTGTACCACGTTGTGAACTACCGTGCCTACACTTAGTTTGCGTTCGTTGAACTTTTTTATTGAAACACGTACCAAATGAACTTTGAAATTCCTAGGTCAAGTGTAAGTCTATGAAATTTTCCACTTTTACACACTATCTTATACATATCTATATCTATTTGGTATAATCGTTGCTTACAATAAAAAAATTGGTTTTGTGTTAAATTAGTGATCTTATTAGTCAACTTCAATAACCATAATAAGTAGGTCGGTGTGGATCAAGGCAGGTGGAATTCCTCCATCGAAAAAGGGAGGTTCCTCGACCAGTCTACTCGACTGGCCGGCCGTGAAGGCCCCCATGGATGATGTCGGAAAGTTGTATATATGCTCTGTAGCGAAAACATTTCGCTTGCGCGATTCAGAGCCAGGTGTCGCTACTCGCTACATAGGTATATGAACAGGTGACTTTTTGGATATTATTGAAAAATGGATATATGTATTGTAGGTACCTATTCATCACTATTATTAATATTTTTTGTGAAATTAAACATGTTATGCTTTGGGGTAAAACCTGTTAATTACTCGTTATGAAATAAATAAATACAAAATGACAATTTACGAAAAAACTTCACAAGTTTTTACAATCACACCAGGTGCACAATCGATTCAAGTGATCATAAAAATATTTTAATTGATTGTCAATTATTATCGTTTATCACTATAATAAAGATAACACTACCTATGATCTACATTCTACACTAATATTATAAAGAGGAAAAATTTTATTGTTTGTTTGGCTCCAAAACTATTATATTTTTCGATGTTTTTATCCCGGGTCAACCCGAGCGGAGCCGGGATGAGCGGCTAGTAAGCACTAAGCTATAGATAATAGTTCACCATAAAATAATATATGACACAAGGGAATAAGGAAAAAGGGGGGGTTCTCACATATTGTACCCAGGCTAGAGGAGCACAGGAGGATAAGCGGTGGCCCGGCAGTGGAGGGGATAGACCTGCAATCGTGGAGGGATTTTACACGAAATATAGGGGATATTGGTCTGTAAAATATTAGCCAACTTTCGCATACAGGGTAAAGGTGCACTCGGCAAACTACATGGACAAAAAGTAGCATAGTGGGAGAAGTTTGCGCATCAAGTTTTAGTACATTTTTATATGCGCAAGTTTCTCCCACTACAGAAAAATTGGTCAAGTCACAGCACACTTCAAGTGTGGATGAATTGTGCATTTCCTATGCAAAATCTTAAGTTTCTTCACAAAAATTTCTGAATAACTTTACCTCATTATTTTGCTATCTAAATTATTAAAAAAAAAATACATAGTACTCACCTAATACCATATCTGAGTGTATGTTGGGTATAACAGTAGGACAATCAATCGCAAACTTAACACCACTGTACGTCACCGTCTCGCCATACTTTCTGAAAATAACATATGATTTGTCATTTTATTGATCATCCTCTGATAACTTAGGTATTAATCAGTGTGAAAAAATAATCCAAACAAAATATTATCTAAAATGCTACTCGGTATTAAATATTACACAACATTATATAATTGTAAATTGAACATAACTTTACGACAAAACGAATATAAATGTAGTTTATTTATAAAAAATTAAGCATATTAAAAAACTTAATTCTTTAGAATCAAAATAGAATATTAAACAGCTTTTTCTTTTATCAGTAAATTAAATAACTACATACCTAAATAAATCAAATTTATTCAATCAATGTAGACCTCTAATCAAAATACCATTTGCTAAATCTCAATACATATTAGTTATATTTTAAAACCACCACTTTAAATACTACTAGCGGTCCGCCCCGGCTTCGCCCGTGGTACATTTTTATGTTTTCTCTACATAAGAACCATCCTCGTACTTCAAGGAATATAATAAAAAAAGAATTATCGAAATCGGTCCACCCGTTCACGCGTGATGCCGTGACCAAGGAAAACGGGTTTCATTTTTATATTATAACATAGTCTATCAGCACAGATTGACGTAAACAATTTAAACTCGACTGACAGCCCGATGAGCTGATAAACGCCAATCAGATAACAGGCCATAAATAGCTAACCACCTCTATAGGGGACAATGATAACAATACAGATCGCAGATAGTATGACGTAGGATGTTTTCATAACTATTGAGAAATAATAATAGAAAGAATATATTTGAATAGTTATAATGTGTATAGAGTGTAGTTTTGGAAACAATACTTTGCTAGCTGTGACCGCCTCCTTGGTACAGTGGTTGACGCGTGAGCGTAGAGCCGAGGGGTCCTGGGTTCGATTCCCGGTGGACATGAAGAAAAAAAAATGTGTCGGTCTGGCAGGACACAGAAGGCTGATCACCTACTTGTCCCAAAAGAAAATCGATCAGTGAAACAGATGTATGAATAATGCATCTGCCCCTTACCCCACTACGGGGACACGGGACTTCACTTTGTGCCCCGCAGTTTTACCTGCATTGCTTTGCTCCTGTTGGTCTTAGCATGATGATATATAGCCTATAGCCTTCCCCAATAACTGGGCTATCTAACAATAAAAGAATTTTTCATATGGGACCAGTAGTTCCTGAGAATAGCGCATTCAAGCAAATAAACTCTACAGCTTTATAATATTAAGTATAGATACACATTATAACTATACATGAACTTTGCTTTATATCTGTTTTCTTCAATCTATACTAAAATTATAAATGCGAAAGTAACTCTGTCTGTCTGTCTGTTACTCAATCACGCCTAAACTACTGAACCAATTTGCATGAAATTTGGTATGGAGATATTTTTATACCCGAGAAAGGACATAGGCTACATTTTATTGCAAAATATGTACCATGGGCGTAGCCGAGGCGGACCTCTAGTTAAGAATATGTACACTTGTGTTTTATTTATTTTTTTGTATTGGATGTACTTACTGAATGTGGGAGAAATTAAATTATTAAAATCTGGTTTGATATTTTATTCTAAGTGCATTACAATAAAACATTAATTAGTTACAATTAGGGTTGTAACGGAACTCCGCCTCCGCCTCCGTTACTGCGGAACTTCCGCAAAGAATTTAACCTCCGCCTCCGCATCCGCCTCCGCAAAATTTATGCGGAGTCATATCGGAAGTTCATGTACGATACAAACAACGCGCAAGGAGCGACGCTAGGCGACGCGGCCGCTCGGCTGCGTGTTTTCAAGTGAAATGGTCGAGAGTTTGCTTAAGCCGCGGGAACACGGCCAAGCGGGTGGTGGGAGTGTGACTTGTGAGTGAATGAATAACAGGAATCAACTTGTCAAAGCGTTCGGTACCGCGTAGTTGCAATTGAGCCGTGATTGTTTTAAGTAATTTTGTGCGTAATTATTAGTTATTGTTATTTAAATAACGTGATGAAGCCGAAAACTAGTGAAATTTGGCAGTACTTTGTAGAAGTAGACGATAATTATAAATTTTCCCAACAAATTTCACCTCCGCCTCCGCCTCCGTTAACCTCCGCATCCGCGGAGGCGAACCTCTTCACCTCCGCATCCGCCTCCGCCTCCGCTAAGTAGGCCTCCGTTACAACCCTAGTTACAATGTGTTATTATTTCTTTAGAGATGCATATATTTTACTTATTTTTTTTTAGAAAGCTATTAGGTACTGGAAAAATGAATCTATTCCTAACTATACCATGGCCATAGAGACCATGAAAGTTTAGAAATAAACTATGGTAATTTGGTAATTCTATAATAAGCCAAAACTAACCTTTAGAAAATTATTCTTTCTCTTAGCAAAAACTCCTGACACACTTTGCTAAAATAACTGTTTGTTTTGAGACAAGTGGTCCGACTCGACGATAACCGGTTTTTATATATACACCTGTTACTAACACTGTTATAAGTAAATTTACGCTCGCATTAGCAAAAAAACTTAAAATTTATATTTATATAAAAAATTTCAACTTTTAAAACTCACAATGAAACACACGTGATTACGTCATTAGACCTATCCATCTACACATGGTACGAAGTCAAGATATTATCTGATAAAAGTTATTTACAAAACCGTAATTGCACAATTCCTTCGTCGAGTATACCGCTACTTGGAATCTTGATAGAATCATGAATATGAATATATTGGGTATATAAACGTAATATAAAGTGAGATAGACACTTACCGCATAAAAGAAAAGAGTTCCTGATTCAAATTTACGCATAAAACGAGAGGATTAAACAAAAATAATTACACAAATCACGAAAATAATAAGACCAACCCGATTGATGAACCGTTCGATCATAGACTAAATTTATTTTTCTTCAAATGTCAAACTAATGCTGTTTCCTGTTTAATGCACAGAGCAAGTTTTGAAATACCTTTCAAATTATTAAATATTAGCTTTTGTTAGCATTTTATACTATTATAAAGATAAGACATAGAACCGTTTTATATATTTAGTGATTTGATTCCCTTCTTTTTGAATGAAAAGTAAACATGAAGTGGAATTCAATCAAATTCCTTGCATTCAAACAATAAAAAATACATATATTAGAAAATAAAAATATTGTCAATTATCATTTATCATAAAATGTCAATCTTTTTTGTTGTCATTTGCCAGAATTGTCGTTGAATAATTGTCAAAATATTTCACTTTGCAATATTTCAAGTGTCGTGCGTTTTATTACCGACAAATATTTTTATATTGTTCTATCGTAGACCTCGATTAAAAGATTTTTATTGAGAAGTCAAAAAACCTTAACATGGGCCTGAATAGTGGAATCCCTGAAGATAAACTTCCACAGTGTTGGTCGGACGATGTGCGAATGAATGCCCTTTTCGCACCCTTCCGATTAAAGTCTGCGAATCCCGAATCTTGGGATATGAAGATGAAATTCTGGTTCGATATAGCGAGGCAGTGGTGTAAATATAAGAACGATCCCATTATATCTGCGTCGGATTTGAAATTCACGTTCCAGCGTAAAGGGCGCACTGCGGCATGTATTGATATTGTAGTGGAGGAAATGTATAGGTGAATATATTTGCATTATATTAGTATTAGATTAATCATTATTTAATATTCAGTTCAAAGTTAAATTATTTCTTTCTTAATTTTAATAATGATAGTTTCCTTTGTAGTCCTTTGTCCTAGTCTTACTCACTAATGAACTCTTAAAAATTTTTATTAAAATGAAATTAGAGATGCACACTACAACAACAAATTACTATTACTATTCAATGACTCTATTATACTAGTAGACGCGGCATACGCCAACATCATTGCACTAAAAAACAGCGTAATTAATACATACCTACTTACTAACGCATTATCACCAATACAGTTGTTCTCTCTTTCACTCTCACGCACGAGACATTATACATGTCTCAATCATGTACTTCGTAATAACAACTGATGATTAAAATATAAAAAGAACGTCCAGCCACGACGCTGAATGGTGCGTGACTAAGTGAAACTCGGGCACTTAGCTGAGTAATTTCTTGCCAAAATAGAGAGCGGGTAATGTATCTAGCTTTTTTATATATCATAGTTACTATTCATATATTTTGGTAATTTTGATATTTATGTCTAAACTATTTAGTTAATGGAGGTGTGCATACAATCAATTTGTATCCCAAACAAATCTAACAGTCTTCTATAGGCAATTCTTGAATCAAGGTGATAAAGATCCACTGTTTAGGTGATTACGTGCACTTCAATATGTTCCTTCTATGATAGCATAGCGCATAGGTCCCATCTATATGAAATAAACAATGTATATTTAATTGGAAAACAATTAATGTGATATTGGTTAAAATCGCTTAAAAAATTATCCGTTATTTATTATTAAAAGCAAATGACAAAATGTGTTCTTGTGGGATATCCATAAAAGATAACATATTATAACATTGCGCAATTTTCTGTTGACTGTTTCAATACTTAGTATATTATTTTGATAAATCTTGTCTACAACATTTATCAAAAAATGTACTCGAGTTTGAATCCCACGTCGTTATCGAATTTTGTCTATTCATTAATAATTGAAGTGAAACTTCTTTATCGGGGTTGGAAAAAAATTTAGTGTAACATTTTTCGTTACGCTCCATCTTTTTCTTATCCCTACCACGCATGATTCGACGTATTTCTGTAAAGTTGCATATAGTAAATTATTTTTTGAAAAATAAGGTCATAAAGAAGTTTCACTTCTTACGTGTGTACACTAGTACACGCACACATTTTTTTTATCAAAAAAGTTAGTATCGATTATCCATTTCAGGAACAGCGACCTCTGCCCCATTTCCAAGTACCAACAGATCTTGCACAACGGCCCAGAAGGCTGGATGTGGTGGGGCGCCAAGCTCGCGTTCAAACCGGCGGCGATCGCCCTCACAGCTGTGACGTCACTGCTGCCAGCGAGGCAGGCCGTCGATAATGATGGCCTGCCGAAGTCCAATATAGATGCGACGCAGCGGTTCGTTGTAGAGAGTGCTGTTAAGGTATGCGTTATCTATACTAATATTATAAAGAGGAAAGGTTTGAATGTATGTATGTATGGTTTTCATAACTGGACCGATTTTGATGAAATTTGGCACAGATAATCTTTAGACCCTGAGAAAGAACATAGGCTACCTTTTATTGCGAAATATGTACCACGGGCGAAGCCGGGGCGGACCGCTAGTGAATATTTACGTTTAAGCATGATTTATTATACACCGTCTCATGTCTGCAGCCCAGTCAAACATTATTGTATACTGAATTTGATATTTTTTGGTTTATGGCATTCAAATACTTATAAATTTATAAAGAACTAGCAGTCCGCCCCGGCTTCGCCCGTGGTACATATTTACGTTTTCTCTACATAAAAACCACCCTCGTACTTCAAGGAATATAATAAAAAAAGAATTATCGAAATCGGTTCAGACGTTCTCGAGTTATGCGCTTACCAACACATTTTGCGATTCATTTTTATATATAAGAAGACAAGAAGAAGAAGAAGATAGAACAAAATTCGATCACGAGGCGGGATTCGAAACCGCGTCCTTCACGCCAATCTGTTCATAAAATTATATATATAAACATAAATTTTAATTTACAATGATAACTAAGCAAAACATAACATACGAAATCTGTTAAATAAATCCTAAATAAAATTAATTTTATCATTTCCAAACACACATTTAAAGCTCTTGCCACTTATAACTGTGCTATATAAAATAATTTTTATCTAATCTTTCTCTATATATATTTCCCAGGAGCAAGCGACCCACCTCCTCAACAACTTCCCTCCCGGCGCAGAACGCGTGGGCACCATCGACGATCTGATGAGAGCCTCCGGGCACACAAATAGAGAGACTTTTGAGATACTGCTCGGTTATCTGGTCGCTCAGGGGGCCGCTGTCAAACAGGATGATGTTGTTAAATTGGGTATATTCTATATTTGATGTATCGTTTTTTTTAAAGCATTGAAATGCTTTATGATTATAAATTTAAAAAAAATAGAAAAAACTTCGATCACGCGTGATCCCGTCGCGTTTTATGTGACTCAACAGCCATCTCAACCAATATATGCAACCTTATTTCAATGATTATAATGATAGAATGCAGCCTACGTTTTTACGAAAATGTTTGATACGTTTCCCTTAGACAGTCGCAATTTTTTTCCTTCTTTATTTCACAACCAAACAATAACAAAACACCCTCAATTTTCCAGCGGAACCAAATAAAAAAGCGGATCCGATCACGGAAATGGACCACGCGCTCGTGAAACTCGTCTCCGCTGAAAGGAGACTGGACACAGACGCAAGTAGACTGGCCCGGGAAGTGGAGACGACTGACAACGATGTGAGAGCCGCTCTCAAGTTGGGGAATAAGCTCGCTGTGAGTATTGCATTGTAATATTAACTAATATTAACAAGAACCAAACAAGACTGGATATCTTGCTGTGAGTCAACTCAAACTCAAACTTCTTCAGTACTTTTGAATTGTTAAAAGTAATTTAATATTGAAATACTAGCTTCCAATCGCAGCTTTGCTCGTATTTTTTATTGTAAATCTCAATTATTTTCAATAAATTTTCTAAAATCGGCCTAGCTGTTTAGCAGTTCAGTTACAAACACATGCACATGGACATACACATGCTAGCAAATAACATTTAAATACATGATATAATTGAATATATTCTCCTAAAATGCATTAGTTTTTTCTCACCTGCATTTAGTTTTGTTTCCCTTTACTTTCAAGTGACTTATAAGTCTGCCAATTTTTAAATGTTTTGCCTTTCATGTTTCATTAACCGACTTCAAAAAAAGGAAGAGGTTCTCAATTCGACCGTATATATAACTAGCATTCCGCCTGCGGCTTCGCCCGCGTTTTCAAAAAAAAAACCCGCATAGTTCCCGTCCCCGTGGGATTTCCGGGATAAAACCTAGCCTATGTCACTCAGAAATGATGTAGCTTTCCAACAGTGAAAGAATTTTTCAAATCTGCCAAGTAGTTTCGGAGCCTATTCAATTCATACAAACAAACAAACAAACAAAAAATCAAACCTTTCCTCTTTATAATATTTGTATAGATATGTATTATTGTGTGTTCGCGGATAACTTCGTTGTTTATGAACCGATTTTGATAAAAAAATTTTATAAATGATTTTTGTTTCTATTTCCACATATTTTTTATTGCATCGTAGGCCAAGAACCATCTCCGTCGCAAGCACAAGGTTCAGCTGCGCTTACAGCGCTGCGAGTCAGCGCTCGAGAACGTTCGGCAGCTGCTGCAGCAGGCGCGGGACTCGGAGGTTAACAGTGCTGTTGTTGATACTTACCGGTGAGCGCCTTTACTGATAATATTTATAAATAACTAGCTTACCGCCCGCGGCTTCGCCCGCTTTGTCTAAAACCTAATAAATTATATACTAAAACCTTCCTCTTGAATTACTTTATCCATTAAAAAAAGACGGGTTGCACTCCGGGAGTGCCGGCAGAAGTGAAAACTTGATTATCAACGTTGAGATTGTTTGATATTTTGGAATGGTATCCGTCTTACGCTTTTTCGATCAGGTCACGTGTCCTGACGCGAGTTTAAGATTTTATACCCATTACAGAAAAAGTGCTCAACGCCGCTAAAGAAGTTTTCACTTCAAAAAACCGCATCAAAATCCGTTGCGTAGTTTTTAAGCATACAAAGGGACATAGGGACAGAGAAAGCGACTTTGTTTTATACTATGGAGTGATTAATCACCGTATCTGTAAAAAAGCTTTAAAATATTAATCTACCAATGAAATGATTTCAGGACAAGCGCTCAAGCAATGAAGAGTACAATGAAAGGCGCGGGCTTGGAGGAGGACCTCGTGCACGACACTATGGACGATCTGAAGGAGGTGAGTACAATACAATACAATACAATATAATACAATACAATACAATATAATACAATACAGTACAATATAATACAATACAGTACACTGTACAATACAATATTATAAGAAACTAGAGGTCCGCCCCAGCTTCGCCCCTGGTACATATTTCGCAATAGAAGGTAGCCTATGTCCTTTCTCGGGTATTAAAATATCTCCATACCAAATTTCATGCAAATTGGTTCAGTAGTTAAGGCGTGATTGAGTAACAGACAGACAGACAGAGTTACTTTCGCATTTATAATATCAGTATGGATTAAACGGGAAGCCGAGTTAAATATTAGTTTGAATTGTGATATAGTGATATTATTGAACCTCATAAATTGACTTGGCTAGTTTTTAGAACTTCACAAATAATAACGTTCAATAACATCAATATATTAACTAAATAAAAAAACTAGCCTGATCAAATTATGGAGTTCAATAGGTCATTAGTTGTTTGCTTTGTGAAAATAATTTTATTATTCAAATTAAAAAAAGGCAGATTTTGGAATAAACGTTGTTTTATAAGGGAAATAAAACAATTGAGTTTTCATTTCAACTAAGAATGTAATACATATTTGAAAATAAACTTCTGGACTGTCTACAGAACTTGGCACACATTTAGATCTCAATTCTTTTTTCGACAATTAAGTCAACGATTGAACTTTGCTCCCAATTTTACATTTATGTTTTTGGTGGGATTATACATTACACAGAACTCACGAAAATACTACAATAATATACAATACATTGTATTTAACACAAAATCGAAAGTAACATATTTTGTGCACTAATACATTTTAAATAATGGTAACTGCTTTGCTGACGGGGAGTCCTTTTTGCCACCATTGCTATCTTTTTTTTCTGTTTTGTGTGTTATATTACTAAGGTTTATATTTTTTTACATGGTGTCAAATAAAACGCTTTCTATTTATATTTTTCACTAGCGGACGTTTATGTTTTCTTTCCATAAGAACCATCGTCGTACTTCAAGGAATATAATAAAAAAAGAATTATCGAAATCGGTCCACCCGTTCACGCGTGATGCCGTGACCATTTTTATATAATACTAGCAAACCCGTTCGCCACCAGAGACACCTTTTCTTTGCTATAAACCTCACGGAGCCCGAGACCTTTCCAACGAATGCAAAACCGTGGAAATCGGTTCGTGCGTTCTGGAGTTATAGCGTCAGGAAGAAAACCCGACTTATTTTTATAAAGTAGATATATGTAGATTTATAAAACGTTTGAATGCTATAAAACTAAATATCAAATTATATCGTATTCTCAGGTGATGGACACATACAACGAGGTCGAAAAGGCGTTAGGTGGCACGATAGATGACGTAGATATTGCCGAATTGGAACAAGAGCTCAACGAATTGATGTCCGGACCGGGTGGTGGGGGTACTCCGCAGAAACAGACTGGGAATGAAGGTAATCTATTCTAATATTATAAAGCTGAAGAGTTTGTTTGTTTGAACGCGCTAACCTCAGGAATTACTGGTCCGATTTGAAAAATTCTTTCGGTGCTGGATAGCCCATTTATCGAGGAAGGTTATATAAATCATTACTCTTAGGTCAACAGGAGCGGAGCAACGCGGGTGAAACCGCGAAGCGCAGCTAGTGTTATATAATAAGGATAAAAGGGTGTCAGAAGTGAAACTTCTTTGCCAATATTCAAAGATACCTAAATCGTCGCCACACTCCGTGACGTGACGGTATTGCCGTGACGCTACCTTGAAATTTTACTCAGCGCGCCTAAAGAAGTTTCACTTCAAAAAAAAAAAAAAGAAAAATCTCCTATGACAGAGAAACTTGCGCATGCTTCACGGTTTAAAACATATAAGCATTTGAAGTGTCAGAATAAATAATAAGATGAATCCTACTACTATTATAAAGGCGAAAGTTTGTAAGTATGGATGTATGGATGTTTGTTACTCTTTCACGCAAATTCTACTGAACCGATTACAATGAAATTTTGCACACATATAGAGGGTAACTTGGCTTAACACATAGGATAGGTTTTATCCCGGAAATCCCACGGGAACGGGAACTATGCGGGTTTTCCTTTGAAAACGCCGCGGGCAGAAATCTAGTGAATTTATAATCCATTAATTTTTAATTAATATATTTGTTGTAACAGACGTGAAACTCCCATCTCCCCCCACACGGACTCCCCGCAAGGAGTCCGAAAGGGAGTTCGTGTTCGACGGCGAAGAGAGGATGTTGGCAGACCTCGACCGGCTCGGGGAGGACACTGGGAGGACAGGTGCGTTTGAGTTGGAAATCTAACTCAAATATTCACTCAAACTTTAGTACACTTAATTCAACACAAGGTAAAACTTACATTCAAACTCAAACTCACACTGAAACTTTTATCTAAACTCAAATTGACACTTAAACTTAACTAAAAACCTAGACATTCTACTGGCGCTTGTTCAAACTCACACCGACACTCAAATATTTATTTAAGTAAACTTTTGTGAGATGCGGCTTTGGATTGTTCTCAACTCAAACTCAACGCATCATGTTCGTTTTTTTTTGATGTGAAACATTTATGGGCGCACGTAAAACCGACGAATGCCGCTATATGATGGTATATAATACACTAGTTGTGCCCCGCGGTTTCACCCGCAGTGCTCCTCTTCTGTTCGTCTTAGCGTAATGATATATAGCCTACGACTAGCTTTCCGCCCGCGGCTTCGCCCGCGTTTTTAGAGGAAAACCCGTTCCCGTAGGATTTCCGGGATAAAACCTATCCTATGTCCTTTCTCGGGTATTAAAATATCTTTATACCAAATTTCATGCAAATTGGTTCAGTAGTTCAGGCGTGATTGAGTAACAGACAGACAGACAGAGCTACTTTCGCATTTATAATATTAGTATGGATAGCCGTCCTCGATAAATGGGCTCGATAAACACCGAAACACCGAAAGAATTTTTCAAAACAGACCAGTAGTTCCTGAGATTAGCGCGTTCAAACAAACAAAGAAACTCTTCAGCATTATAATATTTGTATAGGTTTATTTAAAATATAGATTATTCATACCTGTAACAGAATGAAAGAAAGAAAGGAAATAAATCCTAACAATTATCCTTAATAATAACACTGGTAGAGATAAACTACGATAACATGGCGCGCCCCTCCAAATTACTGTTTCAATGTGTGTAGTGAAATACAAATATTTAAATATTATATTATTATTATTTATAATAATATAATAATTAAATTATTAATTTTTATTATTATATTATTTATTATGAATTTCACAAATACTTTCAAACGTTTTGAATTTTGGAGGGGCGCGCCATGTTATCGTAGTTTATCTCTAGTTTGCTGGCATTTTAGTATAAATAAGCTCTTGAAGGCCTGTTAATATTTATTTTCCAGAAGCCCTAAAAGTTAGTCCCAAGCGGAGCCCCAAATCCCAAACGGAGCCGTGGAGCTCAGCGCAGGGCGAGTGGGGAAGTGAAACAAGCGACCGCGGGTATGGCGAGCTGCGACAGGACGAGCGGCTGCATCCCGGTGTGTAAATATATAACTAGCGGTCCGCCCCGACTTCGCCCGTGGTACCTACATGTTTAAACTATCCTATCTCTCAAGTTGGATCGAACTGCACATGGTGTGTGAATTTTATTATAATCGGTTAAGTGGTTTAGGAGTCCATTGAGGACAAACATTGTGACACGAGATTTATATATATTAAGACTAGCGGTCCGCCCCGGCTTCGTCCGTGGTACATGTTTAGGTTTTCTCTACATAAGAACCATCCTCATACTTCAAGGAAAAAAAAAAGAATTATCGAAATCGGTCCACCCGTTCACGCGTGATGCCGTGACCAAGGAAAACGGGTTTCATCTTGTTCATCAGAAAATAGTAGGTATACTGTTTAATACAATGAGCAGGCGTAGTGCAGGACGGAGTGAAGGTGATTTTCATGTGATTAAAAATTAAACCTATAGTCCGACCTATAGTAGACTTTTCACTGTCACGATATCGCTATCTATGCGGGTGAAACCGCAGGGCATTGCTAATCCATACTAATATTATAAATGCGAAAGTAACTCTGTCTGTCTGTCTGTCTGTTACTCAATCACGCCTAAACTACTGAACCATTTGCATGAAATTTGGTATGGAGATATTTTGATACCCGAGAAAGGACATAGGCTACCTTTTATTGCGAAATATGTACCACGGGCGAAGCCGGGGCGGACCACTAGTATAATATAATTTGAATTTAAATTTTGATTTTAAGAACAGACGAGCGTATTACGGTGATATTTTACCGAGCAAAAGTGAATGAATTTCGAATTTTTTTTGAATTTTTTTTTTGCTTTGAATTATGTACGTGTGAGGCTATGTGCCATTAAATAAACGTTTTTTCTTTCTTTCTTTCTTTCTTTCTTTCTTATTTATATAACACTAGCTTTCCTACCGCGGCTTCGCCCGCTTTGTCTAAAACATAATAAATTATATACTTGAACCTTCATCTTGAATCACTCTATCTATTTAAAAGAACCGCATCAAAATCCGTTGCGTAGTTTTAAAGATTTAAGCATACATAGGGACAGAGAAAGCGACTTTGTTTTATACTATGTAGTGAAGTATAAATTTAAACCCCCCCCCCAGGCCAACCCCTAAACGTGGACTTCTCGACCCCCCCCCGGCACTACGGCGCCGAGTTCCAAGTGCGCGACCACCGAGCGGCGGCCGGCGTGTGGCTGTTCAACAGCCACGACCGAGCCGCTGCCGAACAGCACGACGGGTGAGTGGCTATACACACACACACACACACACACAGTGGAACCCGTTTATAATGAAAGAAAGAAAAGTTTATTTAACACCACACACTTAATAAAAGAAAAAAAAGACGGGTTGCACTCCGGGAGTGCCGGCAGAAGTGAAAACTTGATTATTAACGTTGAGCATGTTTGATATCCATCCGTCTTACGCTTTTTCGATCAGATCACGTGTCCTGACGCGAGTTTAAGATTTTATACCCATTACAGAAAAAGTGATCAACGCTGCTAAAGAAGTTTTCACTTCAAAAAATACTATTATTTTAGCATAATATATACAGTGTATGTATGTACATTGCAACTCACTTAGCAAAAATTGGTTATTTCAATATTAAAAAAATACGTGTGGCACTCGAGGACTGCCGCGGTAAAGCTATTGCATAGCATCGCATCGCTGTGCCGGTTGGAATGTGGGTGTTAGGTTTTTTCGTTACGGAATTTTTACGACCAAATCGCCGCGCTCAAAGTCATGCAATAGCTTAACAGACACTCCAATTTTATTAATGGTATAGAAAACAGATGTTTCTGGCCTTTGGAAAAATAAATGATTATCACTTTCTTATAATTTTATCCTTTTCCAGTCCTGAAACAGCGAAAGCGGAGAGTTTCGTAGTAGCGCCGGGCGGAGAGAGGCAGAGTAAAAAGAGTGAAGCCAACGATCTCGACGACATAGAGAAGAGACTTCACAACCTGCGGGGATTCCGCTCCTAGTGGTGAGAGTTTAGTGCGAGAGAGAGTTTAGTGGGAGAGAGAGTTTAGTGGGAGAGAGTTTAGTGCGAGAGAGAGTTTAGTGGTGAATGAGAGTTTGGTGGGAGAGAGAGTTTGATGTGAGAGAGTTTAGCGGGAGGGAGAGTTTGGTGGGAGAGTTTAGTGCGAGAGCGAGTTAAGTGCAAGAGAGTTTAGTGTTGAGAGAGAGTTTAGTGGGAGGGAGAGTTTGGTGGGAGAGAGAGTTTGGTGGGAGAGTTTAGTGCGAGAGCGAGTTAAGTGCGAGAGAGAGTTTAGTGGTGAATGAGAGGTTAGTGGGAGAGAGAGTTTAGTGAGAGAGAGAGTTTAGTGGTGAGAGAGTTTAGTGGGAGAGAGAGATTGATGTGAGAGAGAGTTTAGCGGGAGAGAGAGTTTAGTGCGAGAGAGAGTTTGATGTGAGAGAGAGTTTGGCGGGAGAGAGAGTTTGGTGGGAGAGTTAAGTGCGAGAGAGAGTTTAGTGGTGAGAGAGAGTTTAGTGGGAGAGAGAGCTTGATGTGAGAGAGTTTAGCGGGAGAGAGCTTGGTGGGAGAGAGAGTTTAGTGCGAGAGAGAGTTTAGTGGTGAATGAGAGTTTGGTGGGAGAGAGAGTTTGATGTGAGAGAGTTTAGCGGGAGAGAGAGTTTGGTGGGAGAGAGAGTTTGATGTGAGGGAGAGTTTAGTGGGAGAGAGAGTTTGTTGGGAGAGAGAGTTTAGTGCGAGGGCGAGTTTGATGTGAGAGAGAGTTTAGCGGGAGAGAGAGTTTGGTGGGA